>JAZGTH010000066.1:2332500-2560000 GCA_036877525.1 Chromobotia macracanthus | reverse complement strand
GTAAAACGACATGCGTTTTTATTGTAACATACTGGTCTCAAGGTCATTTTCACAGTGAAAAGTCAACAGTATCTGTTGTTTTAAACGAAACCTAACAAAACGTTTTCGCTCGCGCCTGTGTGGCTTTGAGCAATCTGTGTTTCTTGCTGGTGGTTTTGATAAAAATACAAGAGCGTGCGCATCTTTTTTTTTTTTTTTTTTTTTTTTTTTTTTTTTTACAGTGATCTACAGATCAGTGCCTTTGAGGTGTGAATCTGTAAGACTTTCTCTTCGTCTCTCTCTCTCTCTCTCAGTTTGTCCTGGAGAACAGCAGCAGGGAAGACAAACACGAGTGTCCGTTTGCGCGCAGCAGCATTCAGCTCACCCTGATCCTGTGTGAGATCTTGCGCATCGGGGAACCTCGTGAGTCTCCTCAAAGCCCTGGAGATGCTGTACATGATCAGATGGGGTTTTAACGCTCTCAGATAACGTGTAAAGAGGGAGAAATAGAAAAGTGCAGTCAAAGATGTCATAATAGTCTTAATAGAACAGTTCACCCAAAAATGTATGAATTTGTATTCATTCACATGTATTCATTCAAAATCACTTACTTACCCTCATGTCGTTCTAAACTTGATGGACTTTGGTGATATTTTTGTAGTCCATACAACTTTTCTAGTTATTCGTTGTAGTTCTTTAGGTGAACTGTTCTTTGTAGTCCAGGGTCAAGTCCAGTCTTCACAATCTTGTCCATAAGAAATGAAAAATAGCTATTTTCAACATTGATTGAACACACTGTACATATTTCCCTCATATTTCCCCTGTTTTCCTTTTCTCCTTAAAATTATGTCTGGTCTTTATAAAGTCTCTAGAATAGGGTACAATATAAAGTTCTGTAAACTTATTGGGTCATGTAATATCTGTTTAAGGAGCAAATACAGCCATCTGGTGGTCTTTTGGTTCTGTTGTTTACCTCTTATCTTCTCTTCCCCCCTCCCCGCTGTAGCCTCTGAGACGGGCTCAGACTATCACCCGCTTTTCTTCGCTCAGGACCGCCTGCTGGAGGAGCTTTTCTGTATCTGCATTCCACTCCTCAACAAGACGTGGAAGGAGATGAGAGCCACACAAGAAGACTTTGATAAGGTATAGCGTGTGCTTTCTCATAACACCAACGTTAACAAGGCACTGTATTGTAAGTCAGGTCCATTCTTGTAGCATTTAAGTTTTTCCACAGGGTAGGCGATTGCGGATAAGCTAGCTTTAAAAGCGTAAAAGCAAAATAAAAAAAAGACGTTGTGAACACAGTGACTTCTAATGGTGCCTCACAGACAAATTTGCTCAGACCATGTGTGTGTGTTTTTTTCCTCTTCTCACTAAATTCTCTGTTCTTTTTTTCCATCTCTGCTCAAAACACTGACTGTTTCTCTTTCTGTTAATCGTTTCTGGCATCGTGTTTTTGCCAGCTGGTTTGCAAAGGCCCACATGATGTGACATTTGTGTGTGTGTCCACTGATGGGGATGTGTGTCAGTATAATGGGGTTATGTAGAGGGTGGGATCATACACACTGTTTATCACACACACATCAAAACACAAACTCTCGCTGTCGGTGTGAGGGGACGGCACAGGCTGGGTCAGCTGTGGCTGAGGTAGGGATCATTGTTTTGACTGTGTTGTAACAGGCTGTACCAGAATCATTTTAGATTTACAATAACACTGTAGTTTCCATGACTCTGTAGGTTCATTTTGAAAAAGTCTTTAAAAATCATAGATATGTAGGAATTGCAGTCTTATTTGTGTGTAAATATTTCATTGCTCCTCATAAGTGTATTTCTATTTGTTTATTGTCTGTTTACGATATTACAAACAACTTAAAGTCAGGCAAATTCATTGGTCAAAAGATGTGGAAACCTGGGATGATAATATTGAATTGTAACAGTGAATTTGTATTTTTTTGTCCATATTTATGTAATTGTAGGAGAGATGGCCTGTAATGTGTCTGTATAGATCTTTGGCTCCTATGTGTGATTGTGTATGAAATAATTTTTTTTTGTCACATAGGTGTCAACCAGTTTTGTGTTGTTTTTTTAACCAATATAACACCAATATAATTTACCAATATAACTTTAACTTTTAAAAACATTGAAAATCTGTTAGCATGCTGATGGTAGATTTCAGAACTGGCATAAAGGGCCACAGTTATGCTTTTGATAAAGCAGTAAACTGGGAAATCTGGACAAAAAGACAAGGACAGAAAGATAATTATAGGGCTCATTTAAAATGATGAGAAAGTCTCCAGCGAGCCGTGTTGCTGTCAAGTAAAGTTTATTCTCTTCTGTTTGAACGAGCGTGTCACATTGAGCACTGAAAGACAGACCCATGTTCTCATTGTTTCTTCTTGACCTGAAACCCAGAGAGATGTTGATCAGGGGTGAGTGAGGTCAAGCCGTGTGTGTGTGACAAATTTCTACCCCAAAATGAGCAAAACCTCCTTTTGGGGACATTTCATTGTACAAACACTATAAAAATATAGTAAATAGTTTTTGTAAAAATGTAGAAAGTTTTCTGTTAGGGTTAGAGTGTTTATAACTAGATGAATGACATTAAAGTGAAAGGACATGAATGCTAACATTATTCTAATGTTTGGACCAAAACATTGAAATAATGTTTCTGAACTGCTGAAGATGTCAGTAGAACTTACAAATACATATTCATAGTCCAGCTGAGATGCTTGTGAATAATTGCTCTCTCCCTCTCTCTCTCGACAGGTCATGCAGGTCGTCCGGGAGCAGATCACGAGGACTCTGGCGAGCAAGCCCACGTCTCTGGAGCTCTTTAAGAACAAGGTGAATGTTCTGAACTACAGCGAGATCCTCAAACTCCGGCAGACTGAGAGACTCCACCAGGAGGAGACGCTTGCTCCACCTGTGCTGTAAGTCCATTTACTCCAGATGAGGGTGGAAGTGTTGGGCAGTGGAGGGCTTTCTCTATGTGTTGAACTATGTGTTTTTCAGTAGTTTGTGTATTTGTGTATGTGCAGCGAGCTGAAGGAGCGTTTGAAGCCAGAGTTACTGGAGCTAATCAGACAGCAGCGACTGAACCGTCTGTGTCACGGGACGCTCTTCAAAAAGATCAGCAGCCGACGAAGGCAAGGTGAGAGGTCACAGCTGAAGGTCTATACTGAAGCAGGCACCAGAAAAATAGTGTTACATGCTACCTAGAATTTGTATATATGAAGTATACATCATGAGTTTACTGTAGGAGGTCTCCAATGAGCTCCGCAGACCTGCAGAGTTTTATTCCAGTTCTAATGAACCACATCTGAAGCAGCTAATCAAGGTCTTTAGAACTGCTAGAAACATCCAGGCAGGTGTTGGAGTAGATTGGGAGCTAAACTCTTCAGGTCTGTGGACCTCCAGGAACATGGATTGGAGACCCCTGTCGCAAAGGTTGTAAACGTGAGTGGAGTGTTTGCGAAACCCTTTTGTTTGGACTAATCGTCTCTGGTCTTGCAGATAAGCTGTGGTACTGTCGACTTTCTCCTAATCACAAAGTCCTGCACTATGGAGATGTGGAAGAGGGAAACGAAGCGCCCTCCATTGAGGCCCTTCAGGAGAAGAGTGAGTAAACTAGTCACGCTGCTCTAGAAGGAGCTTTTCTTCTCCAGAACATTATCTCACTTTCAGACCCGTGGATGATCTCTGACCGCTGATTAATGTTGGTGTGTTCTGCTCAGTTCCTGTCGCAGACATCAAAAATGTTCTAACTGGCAAAGACTGTCCTCACATGAAGGAGAACAAGGGAAAGCAGACCAAGGTATGCAGGCAATCTTTTTCTAAACTTGCTAGCTTCACAAGTCTCTGTAGCTTAATGTGTTTTTTTTTAATTCTGTTTCCAAGATATCTGAACACATACTTTATTAAAGCTGCAATCTGTAACTTTTGATTTTTAAAATCAATAATCGCTTGCATAACAGATCAGCGTACAAACAGTCTCCTTATCTTTTACCCCAATTCACAAAGGTAAGTAAAATGGTAACGACTTGCAGTTTGAGCTGTCGGTCCGATTTCCCTGGAAGTCAGTTTGCCTGCAATTTTATGTTTCAAACAGGGATGGCGCTAGACAGGCAACAGTTACAGTTTGCAGTTTTAAAGTAGGCAACTGCAATGACTGTAATTTCTCATTGGGTGACTGTTGGTTATGTAGGAGGTGATGGACCTGGCCTTCAGCATTACGTATGATGTTGAGGAGTACAGCTTGAATTTCATCGCTTCTTCCAGAACAGATGTGAGTACTTGTGTTTTCCACTACTGAACTACTTGTGTGCACTCCTACTTAAAATATCTTGCTCTATGAAAAGTATTTGCATATGGTAAATATATTGCCATGATACTCGTGCCCAAATTACAAAAAAACAGGAAATTGTCAAACTTAAAAAACACAATAATGTTGAAGGTCTTTGTGCTTTTGGTTTCTGGTCTGTAGTTCTGTCTGTGGACGGATGGACTCAATGTGTTGTTGGGTAAAGAGATGAGCAGCGAGAGCATGAGCAGCGAACTGGAGATTCTCCTGTCTATGGAAATCAAGCTCCGCCTCCTGGACCTGGAGAACGTCCCAATCCCCGACACGGCCCCACCCGTCCCCAAACCACCCAGCAACTTCAACTTCTGCTACGACTTCAGTCAAGTGGAACAGTAACTCGCCGGTGGCCTGGACCTGCGTTACCAAGATGGGACATAACATGATGCGGAGAGTGGACACTGGGTGGTGCCAGAGATGCAAGGTTTGTTGTTTGGGAGGGAAAAGGCCTTGAGTTATGATTTCAGGTCCTGATGTCACATATAACAAAGAGATAAAGCACCTTGAACAGTCATAGTGGGATGGCAGAAATGTTGGTGGTGTGCTTTCATTTTTTGTGGTTGTGCTTGAGGCCTGGCAGATCGCGTCTAAATGTGCCTTTTCTGTCAACACTCAAAATTCTGAGGTTTTTACCTCATTTTATTTTATCTATTATTACTTTTTTAGCTTCTGCCAAACTTTTTGAAATCGTACTAAAACATGATGACACTGAGACGCTTAATAGGGATCAAATATGTAAATGACTTGATTATAAACATGTTTTTTACAGTAATTTCATTGTTAATTTTTGCTGTTTCCTTTATAATGGCCACTGGGTCCGAACGGTAAATTTTTTAAAACGGTACAATTTTACATCTTAACTTGTAAAATCAATTGTCTGTCTTTGATGTATCCGGAACATTTCATGTGTATTTTTGTTTGTTTAATACTACAGTTGGCACGGCACACGTATGTATGAGTGATGCATTAATGGTATTATAACATTAGTGATATGCGCTGTATATTTATAACATGTTTTCATAGACAAATGTTTGTTTAAATCTTTAATATTTTGCATGTCGTTATAGAGTCGTTTGACCAAGTGTTGTACAAAGACACTGCATGAATATATTGGTACTGTATGTTATTTGTATTTTCAGGCAAAACAACAAGCATCAAGCTGATGCATGGAAAAACCATGTACATTTTGTAGTCAGACTGCTTCATTTCTCCAATAATGGTTCTTTTCTTCCACTCAGACTGCAGATTGCTTTAGAATGTCAGTATTTTGTATTTTACAGGAAAGTCTCCATTTTAATTGTATTTGATCACTGACTGTTTTGGCTAAAGATCTGATCGTTTGTAATGTCACATAACAAACACTTTTTAGTATGTCAAACACAAAGATGTACGATTCAAAGATTTTGTGGGATAAAAAGCTGGTGTCATAATCCACTGATTTTCTGTTCTTTTGTGGTAGTCACAAATGTAACAATTTCAGCTAGAAAAAAGATTCATGTACTGTATTTGCTTTTCTGTATATACTGTACCTTCTTATGTTAAACCTTTGGTACGGTTATGATCTAGATGCGACCACTTTATCACCTGAAAATGGTACCTAACTTTTCCTTTGTATGGAATTAAAAATAATATTGTTACAGACATTGTCTTGTTTTTTGTTATGGTGATAATGTATGAATTGTTTTTCCTGTAACTTAACTGGCAAACTCACAGAACCAAGAGTTGGGATAAACACCCAGAAAACGTGTAATTTGATTTAAAAGTCACTTGAACACACTGGACAGTAATTCCTCCTTTAATGCAATGAAATGGATTTTTTTGTAGGACTTTGTCCTACCAGGACCAAGAATTGCTGTGACTTGGTAGTCTGTGAGGTCCTCTTAGTTTATCTGGATCAAGCCTCGGTTGTGAAAACATGTGACTTAGCTTGTCACTATGTGGTATGAACAGATTATGAACATTTTATACATAAATGGACGCAGCTGGTATTTTTACTATAATAAGGTCATTTGAGGGGTGAGTAAATCACAAAATAACCAGGTGATCCAGGAGAGATGTCTAGCTGAGAGGCTGGGTCCAGCACCTTCAGGTCCTTCAGCAGCTGTGAGTCTATGGAAGAAACTATTTAATAAAATTAAACAACCAGTCTTCCTGATGGAAAGAAATTGAGTCAGACTCTGGAGTCAGACTCTGGAGTCAGACTGAATTAACCTGAAGTATGAACTTGAAAAGACTCCCTCCTCTCTCATGGAGTGACTATTTATAACAGATTTTGGCATCGAAAGGTCTAGGCCATTCCACGATCCGCCCCAACATAGTGGAAAACACAAGACGTAATGTCAACATCTATGCCAGCATGCTTGTGTATACCATTCGTGTAAGAAGTCACTCAAGAATTGAATTATATATATATATAACCCATCTATTACTTTCAGCACAATGGCAGGAAACGGTTTACACAATGTTACTATAACGTAACTAATACGCATATAACAAAACTGCAAGCTATATAATCCAAAGGTTTCATTGTGCTCAAACCAAAAAGAAGTGTGAAATCAGCAGAGAACGTTAAAAATAACGGAGGATTAGATCTGTATACTCCATTTTATTGTGAGCAAGCTACATATCAGATATCTGTGGACAAAAGCAGTACATGCCCTGCATGATTTACTGTTAAAATAAAACAATGCAAATGTCTTAAAACAAATAAAACACACAGTTAACTGTTGAAGGAGTTTCTTACTCTCGAAACCTTCGTTTAGCAAAACATCAGAACTGGAACAAAC
This sequence comes from Chromobotia macracanthus, assembly GCA_036877525.1. Lineage (NCBI taxonomy): Eukaryota > Metazoa > Chordata > Actinopteri > Cypriniformes > Botiidae > Chromobotia > Chromobotia macracanthus. The sequence continues at coordinate 2,552,878 of JAZGTH010000066.1, read as the reverse complement.
AAAAACACATTCATATCGACAATACAAAACACAGGTTTGAAACGTTAAAGAGGCAGTTCACTCAAAAATGAAATGCTCATCATTTACGCGCCATTTCGTCTTTCGAAATCTCTATTTCTACAGACAACGAAAATTATAATATACTGAATTTTAATTTTTGAGTGAACTGTCCCTTTAAAGGCCACATGTACAGACGTTTGAACTGTATTCGCATTTTTTGCTGAAGCGGCACAAAGTTTGCGCGACTGCTAGAAAAGCCCTTTGGGCTCACAGTCAGTGAAAATAACGCAGTACATTAACAACAATGTTCCTCGTGATGGTCTGCAGTACTGAGGCACAGACTCTTTGAAAGGCACTGATGGACAGAATCCCAAAGTCAGGAATGTCTCTCATAAACAAAGACTTCAGGGCTGAAGGAAAATGCGGCTTGGAGTTCAATGGAGAAACAAAGGAAGAGTCCCATAGGGAGAGAATTTTTTCTTGGAAGGGAAGGAGAAGGGAGATAGACTAATGTAGGTCACGGTGACAGTAAAGCCACCCCTCTTTTTTATGGCCCGCCCTCCTCTTCTTTGGCACATTCAGTGGAACTCAAGCAGAGGAAATGCTGGCTGGCTCCAGCCCCCACCCCAATTATTTCTTCTCTACGTAAAGTCCAAAATCAGCAACATCTGTGGAACGCAATCCAGGCCAGACTCTACAGGGAAGAGACCATAAACCTTCTCAAATGTATGCAAGAGGATTTATTAAACCCCACTTTTCTTTTACCCCTCTACTGTCTGCAGGACCCTGACACAAAGTTTGTGGTTTTCCCTGTAAGCGAGACTGTTTTAAAGAGGATATGAAAGAAATCTACTGATCTAAGCTTCTTTTTTAATACGTCCGATGCTTTCCACAGTGTTAAAACCTGAAAGGTCCGGGCTCAACAGGACACAACGAAAACAACAAATCACACACAACACATCACACACAGAGAACCACAACATGAAACGACTGCTGAACAAATCACGATACCAGCAAAAGTGCAAATTTTCAGGTTAGAACAGGGTACTGACTGGACGAGCACCAAACAGACGACAAGGTGTCTCTTAGAAAACGTATGTGCATAATTATCAGTTATAGGGTACTGAAGTGGCTCTGTTCCAAACACTCGCTGTTTACCGTCAGTTTCTAACTCTAAATCGTAACTTGTGACATGGAGCCTCACAAGTGATTGACTTGGAACTTTAATTAAAGTTTATAACTGCAACGTGGAAGGAAGTTCCGCCTACCAATAGAAACAGCCAATCGTCAGTCGCTAAACCCTAACGATTATCTGGGGGAGGGGCTCAGTTCAGAGTGTTGTGAGGTACTTGTTTTCCCATATCTCAGTTGTTAGAGCATTGCGCTAGCAACGCAAAGGTTGTGGGTTTGATTCCCAGGGAGAATGTGCACTGACAAAATGCGTAACTTGAATTGTAAGTCGCTTTGGATAAAAATGCTTGTAAATGTACTTAACTTGCCTTTGCACATATGCAGTACCTCAGGCGACGTGGCAAAACTTTATATAACGCAATTTGAACAGAAAGTTTCTTAGTTTTCAGGTGCAAGTAGTAATAGTCTGACATATAGTGTTTTATTGTGACCTTAGTTCATGATAATAGAGATATCTTCCCCCATTTCAAGTAGATAGGACTTATGTATGAGTGAAATAGCTGCCTGAAGGCATTGCAAAGATGGCCGTGGATTGTGGAGACTTTCTTAAAAGGACCTCGTATACATACACAGCAAATCAGTCGCTACATCGCTGCCTAACAGTACAGCACAATATCGAGAGACTCGATTCCAAAAGTGGTGACGTTAGCATGTCAACATTACACTCTAATGAGCCCCAAAATACACAGCACATGCAAATACTGGGTCCAAATTAAACTGGATTAAACTATTTTAATCAACATTTTCAATATTTGATAAAAAATATATAACTACTGTCCCATCTTAAACCATGTTTTCACAGAGGATGCCGCAATGCTTTCTGGGATTGGTATCTCCGTGAAATATGCATATGACGTTCCTAGTTTTCGGGCAAATGTGGAATCTTCAAAGGCATCGTAATGTTACTTCCTACACTCTGAAACAGCCTTCAGACTAAGAGTTATTTTTTGTTGCCTATGCAGGCAGCTCACAGTTTTGGAAAAGAACTAGTGTGCCTTAGTGAGCGTCAGACCCACTGCTGCAGGGACCTCTTGCAGTGAACTAACACTTTGGGCGTCTCTTTTTTCTGAAGCGTTATGATGATGACATAGATAACTCCCAGAATGCACAGCACCAGGACTAGAGGCACAGTCACCAGGATGAGCGTCATGATGTGCCCGTCAGTGTTATTCAACCTCAGAATGACATCCACCTCTTTCTTCTCCTCATCCTCATCTTCAACCTCATCACTGTCGCGGCCATCAGGGTCATGATTTTTGTCTGTAGTCTCTGGCCACCTGTGGTCAGGCTTTATGTCAGCTTCTGCGTCGAAGTGCACTCGGCAGCCCATGAAATCGTTTAAAATAGATCGAGGATATCCAGCGTCTAGTTTCATTCGCCTGTTATCGAACCTCCAGTACTTGGTGTCTTTGTAGAAGTAAGTAAAAACTGTGTGGAAAAAAACAGTATTAGTATTACAGTAACACTTTGCGGTAAGATTGTACATGCTTACATTAGTTAAAAGTTGGGTAGGCAATTATGGAGGGGCTAGCAATAGCAAGCTAGCTTTGAAAGCATAAGATCCACCCCCCTTCAGAGCGTCTCCAAAGCCACACCTCCTCCAACACATGAACACACTTTGACAGGACAAGATAGGATGTCCTATCTTGCCTATCTGTTTACAGCTTTCACCCCACTGATTTGGAACAGTATCGTCATTGGAATCATCGTCAAACGCTTAATGAAGATTCTGGCCAATCAGAACATTCATTTTAAGTCAAACGTTATACTGGGCCACAGTTTTTAAGCAATGAGGTCACACTTTCTCTCTCAGTTCTGGATTATTTGCTTTTTTCTTCTGTTCTTGAAGTTACCCATAATATTTTCTCAGGCACTTGTCCCCTTGACTAGCTCACCTCCATCATCGCTGAGAAAGACCCCTTTTAGGGAGCCAGGGACGGACCCCCAAACAGTCACAGGTTTGGGGTAATCTTTATCCACAGCGTGAGATTCCTCACTAAACCGCCAGTATCTACAAAAAGAAAGAGAAAGGGTATGCTGCTTAGGTGACATGGGTAAATGACAGATTTCTTTTTTGGGTGAAAAATCTCTTTAAAACAGGTGCCAGCTCAAGCCCTCTTAAGCCAGTTAGGTTAAAACTAATGTTATGTTATTGTGACACATCTGGCCTTTTCCACAAGGCCCTCAGCACTGTTTACCGGTCTCCTTGGAAGAAGTAGGTATAACCAGATGGTTCCCACCACACTGCTGTGTCCACTCTGTCGGGCATTCCCTGACCGTAGTGAACCAAGTCCTGAGGGTATCCAGGCTCTACGTCTGCTTCTCTGAAAAGCCAGTATCTGCTTCCTATGGGAGTGATACACAAAACACAAAGACTAGATGGACCAAAAACAACATTTGAGAGGAAAACATAATAGGAGGGGTTGCATAATTGTGAAATGATATCACAATAACGCCACACACAAGTGAAGTTGTCTGCACACGCGAAAATGAAATCTGGATTCCTGCAAATCTGCATAACCAACAGGAGGTCTGGAGATGATCCATGAGCTGTCACACAATAGCCGGGGCTCGTCCCACTACACCTTCCCAGCTGTCAGTTATCCAGGTCTGTGGATAACTCAAAATGAAACCAGATCAGCAAGCATCTGGAGATGAAGCTGACGCAATGCAGGCCTGCATTGCAAGTCCTGCATCGCTGCCAGATTCTCCTTCCCCCCTCTCTGAGTGCTTCACAAGTGACATCATTTGACTTCAAGATGTTATTACAGCAACGGGAGCAGATGTTTAAAGGAGAAGTGGATTAATACCTGGGAAATATTAAATTATGCTTGCCTTTTTGTCATTTAAAGATGTCATTCTGAAACTAGAAAGATTTATGTTTTTAGATACATTTGTCATTAGCTGACAGTTCTGAAATGAGTTTAGGCGCAGACCTTTAAAGAAAACAAATTTCCCATCATGCCGTTCGTATGCAGCATCTATGTCCTCAGGAAGTCCAATCCAGAAAACAGAGATCGGCATTGGGTAATTATCCAGAACACGGTTCCTCCTAACCCTCCAGAACCAACGACCCTGACGAAGAAAAACAACTTTGTAACTCTTTATCTTACCACACTTTATCTTAACAGATTTATGCCTACTGGAACATTGATCTTCTTAAAAACAAGGAAATCTGACCCATTATTATAAACTTACCGTTGTGAATCAGGGTAAGGTGACCGTGTTGAACACTGAACTTCACGTACTTGCTCAACAGCTAATATTTGTTCATTTTTAACCCCAAAAAGTTACAAATTGAAGCTTTAAACAATCTTAAATTAACAACTAGACACATTTTCTGAAGCAGAAACTACAATGCTTCTCTGCAACGCTTGGGTGGTTGCCAAGGTATTGCTATGCAGTTGCCAAAGTGTTCTGAGTCTTTGTAACATGTTTCTGTGTGGTTGCTATGGTGTTAGGTGGTTGCTTTCAAACTCAGGCCAAAAGCCTTGATGCTATTTTGGCCCTTAGATATGATTCTGGTCTCATTCTCAACTGGTAAAACGTTGCAATAGCAGCACAAAAGATTGTGGGTTCGAATCCCAGGGAACACACATACGTCTGCTAGTGTCTGCCAGATGCACAAATGTCAAACGTAAAAAAACCTTCTCCTCACCTTGAAGACAAACATCTCCCCTCTCAGCATGGTGACCGTGTCAAAGTTCCCGTCACAGATGTCGGGTGGTTCCTGATCTGATCGTGATGTCGGCAGGGGTCTGTAGGTCCTCCTGGTGGGGTTGACCGGAGGCGCCCAGGGTTTGGTGGGTCGCACAGAAGGTCTGGTTGTTCTTGGATGAGCCGCTAAAGTGGTGGTCTTTGGCTTAGCAGTGGTTGTAGGCAGGGTTGTGGTGGCCACTGCTGGAGTGGTGACCATCTCTGGAGATCCTATACGTACAAAACCATACTGCACACTTAGTCAATCACTCAAACAGAGAGAACGTCACACTTTATCAGCTGTGGAATAAGGCCCATGTGGCTCATTTAGTCAGCACAGCAGTGGAGGACCTTAAAATGGAGAAACCAGACTCAACCAAACACACATGCACTGAGAAATCAAGTTTAAACACAAAACCAATCATTGGGAAAGAACTCAATGGAAACGGACTGGAAGCAAGGTGGACCGCGTTGCTTCACTAAGCATTTGCACATTTGAGCTCAACTCAAACCAATCAAACCAATCAGCAACTCTTTGTTGTTGCAAATCAGTTTCAGTGTGAACACCCTTAAGACTTCATGCCTTAAGGAATATGAAAATGATCGTGTGCATATTGCTGTTTTATTTCTGTTAAGACTCTAAGTTCTTTAAACTCCATTGTTAGACTGCCAAGGATTTTTGAGGTACTAACAAGGACTTTTACGCACACCATCTTCATTGAGAGCAGGTATGCAGAATTATCAGCAGATGTGAGCTCACCATAGATCTGGTGTATGCCATTAATGTCGTCTTCAGCCAATGAGAAACGTCTGGTGTCCATCCACTGGTAGAACGGTGCCATGATTGCGGTTGGGTCGCTGGAGTGCTCCAAGCCCAGCGCGTGACCCAACTCATGTACCGCGACCAGAAACAAGTCAACTCCTGAGACCACAGACAGAAAGAGCAAACCAGCTAACTAAAAACCAGCAAAGCATTGTAATCATTCTGGGCTAAACGGTTGATTCTGAGAAATGAAAACCTTAACATCTACATTACTGGAGTCTAACCTACACAACAGTCACTCGGAATTAGGAATGCTGAAGGTATGCAGAAACCCATTAACTGCTCACACCTGAGCCCTCCTGTTGGTTTAGGGTCCACGGTTCGTCTATGTCAAAATGTGTGTCTCCTCCCATTCCAGGACCAGGGAAAAAAGCATGTGCCAGAGAGCCTCCTTCCCCATCAAACAGAGACATGTCTCCATGATATCCAGAAGCAAACAGCAGTATAATGTCTGGTCCTTCACTTCCATTTTTTATCTCATGGTACGGGACCTCCTCAAACCGCAGAGGCGAAACCTTCTCCCAAACCTGCAAAGCTCGATGAATCGCCTCATAGGTCTGCTCTCGACCAACCTTTGGTGAGTGGTTTTGGATACTTGGATAGGCAAGAAACAAACCAAAATAATTGTTTTTGGGTATCACAATTCATGCCAGACTTCCCGATCCTCTACGTCAAGCAAAACTGTGCTAAACGTGATTTATTCTTTTAGTTTTTTTGTTTTGAGGTATAACTCACCTGTAGGTGAGCTTCTGCTGATCCCACCCGTGTCCGGTGAGGGCGTAACGTTTGCGTCGAGAGCCTACCTCAGCAGACGCCTCAAAACGATCAGGCACTCCACAGCGAGGCCTTTTCATGGCTCTGCAGAACAGCAATATTAGGTCTGGGGACACCAAGTGTCAAAAGCTCAAAAGTAAACAACCCATGTCATAATAAAAGTTCGGAAAATATTAGAAAAATGTTCAATGCTGTCTTTTGAATTCATAAGATTGCTTTGGGTGAGAAACCGATAACGTTTGTTATTTGCTGGCAATTTTTTCTCTCTGCTGGAGTGGTCAAATCACATTTGCATTCTGCGATATCGTGCATGTCACAAAATACATGCAACCTAGTTAGGCTAGTTAACTTATCACAAGTCTTTCCACTCCTTCACAGTTCTTGTTGTTTGTCTTTGGTCAGCAGAATAATAGGATGCGGCGGAGGAAATCGTACTTCAGAGTGTCCGCATCCATGCGTCCGGTCACCTGCAGCCCATAGAAACGTTGCATATCCTTGATGGCACTGGAGAGGATCTGCGCTGACTGCATAGTGGACATCTGTCTGCTTGCCTGCGACAGGTAGCCGTAGGTCCTCAACCAGGACTTGAAGACACAGACCCAAAATGTTTTTAAGCGTACAGAGTTTCAAAACTGATACTGAGGAGCAACATAAGGGATTATATTAATATAATTCCTTATCTTAATTTAACATTTCCCCTTCACTTAACTATTTATTAACCCCTTTTGGTTGTTTATTTCTATAATATAAGGACTTAAGGTGGCTTAACGTTTGCAATGTTGTTTTTTGACACAAGCAAATAAGTGCTTCTGTTTAGCAGATACAAAATAATTGCAACGCTTCACAATGAAGTCACATTAATGCATTAACATGAGCTTACAAATATTCATCTTTCACGTCGGCTCATTGTGCATTAGTTCATGTATTAAGAGATGCACTTAGAAAACTTACATTTTAAATGCATGCACACGATCAAATGAACATTAGAGATGCTGTTTAAGTTGTCTATATATATGCATGTAGGCTGATTTTTAATTTATACTACACAATGCTCCTCACAAACCTCTGCGTTGAAAACTTCATCTCCAGCAGCCGTACCAGCAACGTTAACGAACAGCAGGACGAAAATCGCAGCAACCGGTTTCAGAGACCGACCAGCGCCGCTTCGACCGCCGCGGGCTGCCATCCCGCGCCCGGGCCGGACGCGCAGCTCGGTCGCTCGGTTATAAAGGCACACGGACTCCTCCCCGGATCTGAAGCTCAATCCGAGATTGATCCGGTCTACATCAACAACACGTTTGTTTTCGTCGGATTGCAAATCGTTTCCTTTGTGCCGTTTTTCTCATTGCGTCGCAGTTGCGCGCAACCACTTTGTTTAACGGAGCCGATCGCAACTTTGAGAATCCGGTTTCGTGAAATGCATGAAAAAAAACCGTGTTTCTTTCCGTCAAGGTCTCTTATAAACCCCGTCGTGGACAACCAAAACGTTGTCTTGATCTTCAGCCGTGTTATATAGATGAATGCTCGTTAATAGTTGTTGCATCGCATTGCTTGTGTTGATATTAAGCGGCGATGGTTAAAACCATCCGGAAACGCCGAGGAAAAGACTGTGTGTCCTCTGTTAAAGCGAAATGGGCTTCAGTCTTTTCAGGAGAGCAAAATAAGAGCATGAAAGCTGGATCTCCTCATGGTTCCTCATGGTTCCTCATGGCTTGAGGACCTCAGAGCCGCACCCGGCGCTCCGCTTTCTGCAAATCTCGTTTCTCATACATGCATCACTCATCACCATTATAAAACTCATTAGTATGTAAAGAAAGACATGCATGTGAAGGAGCACTGCTTTGAAATCGGTTTATTTGCAGATTGAAAACGGTTTGTAAAGCAAAAGTCACTCGTTACGCTTTCGGTTCGTACTGCCACCTGCTGGTCACACTCAGTACTGCACACAGCCGGATTTACAAGAATCAACCCTGATGGATTGGACGTCCATCTCGCTTTCAAGTTGATCTAAAAACTGAATTTATCTAACAAAAAGTACATACAGCGTCCATCAAAGGCCAAACAGTTGCCAGTCCAACATGGTGAATGTCATCTCAAGACTTGATCTTACAGCTTTTGCACCCAACACAAACCCTTGTGTGTTGAGGGAAACCAAGTTAATTTAACTATTTGTCATGTTTCGTCTATTTGTAGTTTTAGCAATGCCAACCAGGATGAGGAGGATGATGCCCAAAGTCCAGATCACTCCCAATGGAAGTAGTAATGCCAAAAGATCTATAATGAGACCAAACTCATTACTAAAATTATATACGGTATATACACATTTACATATATACAAACTTACTTATTGTGGGTCTGTCCGGTACCTCTCGTTTGATTGGTCCATAAGACAGGAGACCTTGAGCCTGTTCATCCACCGCAAAGTCTCTTCTGGCTATAGATGTACACTCCTAAAAACAAGAATGACCGAATCAGCAAACTAGCATGGTAGAGGAGATGGATATCATTAATGGAGTTCCCTTACAGGAATACAGGATGTTAGATCTTCCCGTGTACAGAGATGGACACTGCAGTGCAGGTAGAAACTGTGGGGCTCATTTACGAAACGGAACATGTCAAAAGTGTATCGGACAGTCGACCCCTCACCGTTTCGCCCTGCGTAGTGCGCCGTACCATTTACAAACGTAGTCGTTTTGTCACTTGCACACCTTGGAGACAAAGAAAACGTCAAAAGGCATTGCTTAATGAAGTTTAGTAAAAATACAGAATTAACAAATCCATTACAAACCCATGTTTGAGTGGAATTTATCATTTAGTAAAAGAAGAAATTTGAGAATTCTTAAAGAGGTTTGATTTGCTGCAATAACGCACCCATTTAGCAGCAGTGTGTGGACAGAGTCCGACTTGTCATTAGGTTGAGCAGCATGAGTGGCCCAGCAGTTGTTCACTTTTAAAAGGAAAAAGTCTTCTGGGTCTGTGACTCTAATCTGGACGTAGACTCGATCCCCAAGTTTGATCGTGGGCGCGCTGGTGAAGGCCTCTTTGTATGTCTGATCTTTATACAAACTCATCTCCACTTTGGCATCCACCTCATCAACTCGAAACATTCTCTCACTTTAAACAAACAAACAAACAAAACAGGTAAATATGAATATAAATCCATTTTTGGCATCACTTAACATCAGTTACCTGGAGAAAGACAGGATGGGAAATGCCAGGCTGAGTGTACGGATGTACGGATAGACACACTTGTACTCAATGTGTATGACAGGATCTCTCACAATTTCCCCATAGATTGGTGGATCAGACATCAGGGTTAAGGAGTATGCAACGTGCGTTATGTTTTTCTGTTCAGAGTGGATACCAAGATGGTATATAACACAGAACTGATCACTAAAGCACTTATGGTTTGATGCAAATGAAACGGGGACAAAAATCACTCACCTCAAGAGGTTTACCACCACATGCAGCATACTGGTCCAATGGCATACGCAGTATGAAATAAGAAGATCCAGAGATCTCCTCTCTATGCCCACGACAGCTGGTGTTAGTCAAATGCAGAGATTCAATCCCCACATTGTAGTATTTGAAGAACTCTTCACCCACAAGTATGGAAATGAAGTCTTTCCCACACGTTACATTCATTGTCGCGACTTCAAAGTGTGTAAATAACTCCAATTTAGTTATTGATAGAATTTAAAACAATTTTTTTAATTTATAGATTATTAATCATAGACTGCATTACCCTGCTCACAGAGATCTCCAAAGTAGCCGACTGCACATTTGCATGTCCTGTGCGACAGAATGCAGGTGCTGGGGTCAGTACACTGCGAAACATCACACTCACCTGTTTCAAGTTTAATACATTAACAAAAATGTCTTTTTTGGTGACTACGTTACTGAAACATGATTTTCTCCTCACCAAAAATGCTTTCAGCAGCACAAAGTAAAGTTACGAGATACAAAAACACCTGTGAAGTGCAAATGGGATATCTTTAAATTCAAGAACACAATGCTGCGTTCGATCCACAGTAAAATTGCACACGGATTCACACCTTTGGGTTGTGATAACATGCCATTTGTGTTGCCCTAATGCTGATGCTCTTCTTGTAGACTTTCATTTGTTATAGTTCAGAAATGTTTAGAAGACGGCAGTCATTAAAGTAATGTAGTCTACACTTGAAAGGGTTTTGGAAAAAGTGAACATGGATTAAATACTTGTGAGGTGAGGATTATTAAATTAAATTAATTTAATAAGCGACACCTGCTGACAGAAAACAAGCTTCACAACCAGGCAGCTGCCACCCAAAACTTTTGCATCTTTATCACCATCTGTGTTTGAAACACAAAACTGCAGGTTACTTTACTTTAGTCTGATGTCGGGAAAATCGGACCCGACAGCTGCAATGATAAATCATTATTATAAGCTTACTGTTGCGATTTGGGGTCAAATAAAAAGGCATTTCCAACACCCATCAGTCATGCATTTGCTCAATAATTGATTTTTGCTTGCTGGGGCAACTTAGTCTTCAAAAAACAGCTCAACAATCATTTCATTACGAATTATAGTTCGTCTGCGGCTGTGACGTAGTGAGGAGCACGTGACCCCTATGACGTAGCCGAAGCAAATCTATTGGTCGGCGCTCGATTACGCAGGCGGTCGTGTTTTGGCAAGTCACGTGAGTCGACGCGTATGGCGGTCGTCTCTTCAAAGCGTTGCGAGCAGCTCCTGTCGTCACTTGCGAGGACGTTTCGGATGTGAATTATTATTTCGTCACATTGCGACGTCGAGCGTTTTAATATCGCGATGTAATCAAATGTTCGTGTGAAATTACATCGTCGTTTGGTGACGCGAACAAGCGAGCAATGCTCAACTCGTGAAGGAAACGTTCATGCATCGCCTCAACCGGAGACCTCAACCGGAGAGCTCGCTTAGTTGTTATTATAATCATTTATTTGTCATTTATTAGTGAAAAGTGTGGAAAATGAACACGGAAAAGGACTTTTCTCCCTTAACGCCGAACATCGTGCGGGCGCTGAACGACAAACTGTACGAGAAGAGGAAAGTCGCGGCGCTTGAGATTGAAAAGTGAGTCCTTATTTATTAGCCCAGTTCGTGAAAGTTGTTAACTAACGTTAATACAACGTATAATAAACTGGACACCCGGAGCATTCAACGTAACATGTAACATGTGATTCGTTTTTCCTTGTAATAAGTCATTAGGGAGGGGGGATGATATTTGTTACTTTGCTCTTTTGGGAGAGCTGATCATCTGACACATCACGTGATCTCCATTAGTGATCTCCAATAGCTCATAGTCCAGCACTAGTCAGTATCTATAAGTGCATTCATTAAAGCTGATTTCAGATGAAATGTTTGAATCATTTTTGTGATCCTTCCCTTGCACAGCTTCAAAGTGTCCTGTTGCTGTCTTTTAACCAGGCTTGTTCGAGAATTCGTAGCACAGAACAACTCTGCCCAGATTAGACATGTCATCCAGATATTGGCCACTGAGTTTGCCCTCTCCCAGCACCCTCACAGCCGAAAAGGGGGTCTTATCGGGCTGGCGGCGTGCTCTATCGCTCTGGGAAAGGTATGTGAAATATATGTGCACTTTACACACATTTTAAGGCACTATTTGTAATATTGTCTCAGCTGCCAGATGTTGTTTATGCATGACTTTGCCAAGCAGTGAAGGAGCACACGTGAGTTTCACTTTGCTTATGGTGATCTTCTCTTCCATGTTTCTCAGGATTCTGGATTGTACCTGAAGGAGCTGATTGATCCAGTTCTTACATGTTTCAATGACTCTGACAGCCGTCTGCGGTATTACGCCTGTGAGGCCCTTTACAATATAGTGAAAGTGGCAAGAGGGGCTGTGCTGCCCCAATTCAATGTTCTGTTTGACGGGCTTAGCAAGGTAAAGTGGTGCTGCTTCATATGTAGAACTGTGTATAGTACTGATTTTTAAAGCTGCAATCTGTAGTCTACTGCCATCTCTGTCTGAAACATTAAATTGCAGGTTTCTTTAAGTCAAATGAAGCCAAACTGACATTTCCTGGGAAACCTGACAGCTCATATTATTAATAATTATTATAAACTTACAGATGAGAATTTTACAGTGGAAAAATCTGCTGTAACGCATCACAATTCTTTTGTAAAGTGAGCCAAATGCTTTCCAAAGTATTTCTTCACTTTATGTATTTATCTGTTCTCTGTAGCTTTCTGCAGATCCAGACCCTAACGTAAAGAGTGGATCTGAGCTTCTGGATCGACTCCTTAAGGTGAGAAATGTCACAGTTGCATACATGCCAGACTTAGCAACAATGAAGATGTCACGTGACATAATAATATAAAACTACCTTGTAACATTTGCTTCTGTTTATATTTCCAGGACATTGTAACTGAGAGTAACAAATTTGACCTTGTGGCTTTTGTCCCGCTATTACGAGAGAGGATTTACTCCAACAATCAGTATGCCCGCCAGTTCATTATCTCCTGGGTAAACTGAGCACTTACCATTTTGCACAGCAGAGTCATGGTTACTTTTACCATTGAACTAGTAGTTACCACAATGCTTGTTTGTCTAACTCTCTGCTCCAGATCCATGTGTTGGAGTCAGTTCCCGACATCAACCTGCTGGACTATTTGCCTGAAATTCTGGATGGGCTCTTTCAGATTCTTGGAGACAGCAGCAAGGAGATCAGGCGAATGTATGTGTCATCAGATCTGCTCGCACCTGCTCTCACCTCTGCCGCTTCCTCTTTTCTGTCTTGGTTCCCTTTTGGTAATTCTTCTTCCTGTCTGAGAGCGTGCTAATAGTTGTTGTTTGCTAGGTGTGAGGTGGTTTTGGGGGAATTCCTGAAGGAAATTAAGAAGAACCCTTCCAGTGTCAAGTTTGCAGAAATGGCCAACATCTTGGTCATCCACTGCCAAGTGTCCGATGAGTCCAAGTCCAGTAAGTCAGATGTTATTGTGTTTACTCGTATGTTTATGGCAGCTAGTGTATATTTTGCATTCTGTCTTTTTGCAGCTAATGACCTCATCCAGTTGACGGCTATGACATGGATGAGAGAATTTATTCAGCTTGCAGGAAGAGTCGTTCTGCCATATTCTTCTGGAATACTGACAGCCGTGTTGCCCTGCCTTTCCTACGACGACCGCAAAAAGAGTATGATTCACGTTCTACCTGATATTTACACAGTGAAAGGCTCAGTGCAAACATTTTGTCAGCTAGAGCATTTTTATCTTTTTATGTAGTTTTGTTTGCAGTGTTATCAGACGCTTCAGCCTCCGCAAACATTTTCCCTATTAAAACGCCATTTTCCAGGTACAAAAGAGGTTGCCAGTGCCTGTAATCATAGCCTGATGAAACTTGTGACTCCTGAAGATGATGAAGACGACGAAGAATCGCAGACCAAATCGTCCCCGCTCGGCGATGAGGCACCGTCCAAGAAAGAGGGAGATCTGAATGGTAAGTTTAGAATTGTAATAAAAGCTCTTTCTTGTTCTTGTCATTTATGATTAGAAAGAAAGTTGTTTAAAAGCAAGTTTTATTGTGTGGAAAAAGAAAAGTGTAGATGCATTGGCCGGGAATCGAACCCGGGCCTCCCGCGTGGCAGGCGAGAATTCTACCACTGAACCACCAATGCGCTCCTATAAGCCTGGTTTTGCCCACCATCTGTCAACACAAAACATGGACCTGGTTCATCTGGACATAGATGTGCCTCCTAGTGAAACATAATAGTAAGTGCACCACAGATGCGGGTTTTCTGCAGATGGGGGAGATGGTTTAGCTTCAGGAACTCATCAGTGGTTCAGCGATTCCTTGGACGGGCTCACTGATAGAAATGTGCCTCCTGGTGGAGCATGATGGTAAGTGCACCACAGAGATGTTTCATTTAGGAAAGCAGGGGGCGACAGAAAGTCTTCAGGAGCGCATTGGTGGTTCAGTGGTAGAATTCTCGCCTGCCACGCGGGAGGCCCGGGTTCGATTCCCGGCCAATGCATCTACACTTTTCTTTTTCCACACTGTAGGTTTTTAATACAAAGCATTGAAACGTAAGCCAGAAAGAAATTGTTGATGGTTTGCTGTATCCTTTTTGTACGTGCTAATATTTGTTTTGTGATTTTTAGATTCTCTGAATGAGTCTCAGGAGTCGGTGGGTTTCAGCAACATCTCGTTCTTCACGCCCACAAGGTTTGTACCGACCCTTACAGACGCACTTTTGTTTTAATTGAACAAATCCTAAACTGCAGAATCACCCAATATATAACATTAAAAAATGGTTTACAACGTTACTGCAGGAATGTTTTGAGAACTTGGAGAGAACTTTGAAAGAATGTTGGTCAATGGTCGGAGGACATTCCCTGTTAGCTTCTGAATAAATATCTTTAAACATTCAGAATAATTGAGATTCCAGGTTGTCCAGATAATAGATGGGAAGCCGTTGGATGTTTTTGTCATGATCATCAGATGTTACCACTGCGTTCTGTAGATCCGACAGGTCTGCGGTGACTCTGGATCTGGATGGCATAGTGCAGGTACTAGACAGACATCTGCACGATTCGTCCACTGGGATGATGACCCGCATCGCTGTGCTTAAGTGGCTGTATCATCTGTACATCAAGACCCCTCGAAAGGTAATGCCCATATTGATCTCAACACGTTCAAAGAGTTTTCAATATGCTCAAAGTAATTCCAATCCACTGCCAATGTATCTCCATGACAGATGTTCAAGCACACCGATAGTTTGTTCCCCATGTTGCTAAGGACACTATCAGACGAGTCTGATGAAGTAAGTACTTAATTAAATTGTGAACAGTGCTGATGGACCAGGCAAAACAAATGTAAAAATCTTTCACAGGTGATTTTAAAAGACTTGGAGGTTTTAGCCGAGATTGCATCATCGCCTGCCGGACAAACAGACACCTCTGGATTATGTGACAACTCGGAAAGCAAATCCGAGCTTCATATTCCAGGAGGGATCAGAGACAGGCATCAAATGGTGGATGGTGAGTTTTCCTGTCTTCTGTCTGTTTATCAAGCAGATTATTAAGGTACCTACACCGCCTTTTTGTCGTATATTAGCATAAAAAACCTGCTGTTTGCTATTTCTTATAAACACTTTTATCTGAGATCAGAAATGCCCAGAAAAGTTTTATTGATTGAAACATGCCACCTAGTAAAACATAATAGTAAGTGCACCATAGATGTGTTTTTTATATTGGAAGACAGGGGGTGCTGGTTAGCTGTTTTTAATAATCACTTCTTTCAGGTTCCAAGACGTCAGATTTATCTCCATCGACCCCGAGCATGAATTCCTACTTCTACAAGTTCATGATTAACTTGCTCAAACGCTTTAGCATCGAGAGGAAACTTCTGGAAATGAGAGGCGTGTTTATCATCAGGTACAACCACCCTGCTTCCTTTAACAAGACATGGTTAGCTTTACTCCCAGGAAAACTATTCTAGTCCAAGTTGAAATCACTGTAAATCAGAGTAAACAACTAACCTTTCAAAGTCTAGATTTGTTGAACCAGTTCTGATCAAATTCGTCCAAATCCCACCAGGCAGCTCTGTCTCCTCCTGCATGCGGAAAACATATTCCACTCGATGGCAGACATCTTGCTCAAGGAGGAGGACCTGAAGTTTGCCTCCACCATGGTGCAGACGCTTAACACCATTCTGCTGACCTCTGCCGAGCTTTTCCAGCTGCGCAACCAGCTCAAAGATCTGCGCACACAGGTAACAGTGCGGACAAAAACTGTGTGCTTAAACTGTGCTAAAAATACACAGTCACTGTTGTATTCTATAACTCTTCAGGAAAGCTGCACGCTGTTCTGTTGCCTGTATCGATCTTGGTGTCACAATCCGGTGGCCACTGTGTCTCTCTGCTTCCTGACTCAGAATTATCACCATGCCTACGACCTCATCCAGAAATTGTATCCTGCCTGCATGTAGAATTTTGTTCCATATTGACTCTCAAACACTAACATGCAGCATTCCTGTAGTTATAGAAAACCTGTAAATATCAAAGTATTTTAAACTTGTGATTCACAGGCCTGTAAAAGTTCTGGAATCAAATAAAGTAATTAAAAATAAATGTAACGATAAAAAATTGTTATTGTTTGTGGTTCTGAAACATTTCTCCAGCTAGACGTGTCTTTGTGAGTACAATTCTTATAAATCTATATTTAATAACTTCAGGATTTTTAGATGATTGGAAAAATAGAAATCTGTTGGTGATAAAACCTTGACTTGTAATGACCAGTGGAGATCTGGAGGTGACTGTGGATTTCCTCATGGAGGTGGACAAACTTGTGCAGCTAATCGAGAGCCCCATCTTTACCTGTGAGTCCCAATCGCCCACCAAAGAGAAACATCTCATAGTGGGTAACACCACGACATAACACTCAATATTGTTCTTTGCAGACCTGCGTCTCCAGTTACTGGATGTGGAGCACAACCCCTATCTCATCAAAGCTCTGTACGGCCTGCTAATGCTGCTTCCTCAGAGTCAGGCATTCCAGCTGCTGTCTCATCGACTCAGCTGTGTGCCAAACCCTGAGCTTATGAGGACTGTGTAAGTACCTGCGTCACACCGAACAAGCCAGCCTTTCTTTAAACATGATACTGTTCCTCTGATGTGCTAGCACAGTAAATGGCCACAGTGATCACAAAGCTCTTTAGATCTTTCTCACAAGACCTTGTAAACCTTCTTACTGGGGCCACATTGAAAAACACCAAATGATAAAGTGTCACCTTCATTTAACAGAGAAAATCCGAAGGCACCTGTGAAAGAGAAACGGTCCGCTCCGCCTCACATAGACTACGGTGAACTGCTCCAACACTTCGAGCGAGTCCAGAGCAAGCACTTGGAAGTGAGACATAAGAGGGCAGGCCGCTCCGAACACGCAGACCGGAAGCTGATGTTGTGAAGCCCACAGGCACCATGAGTTCACGTAGCCTTTGTCCACGGTACAAGCAAAGAGAGATAGAACACATGGGACAGAGGAACATCAGACTGGAACCTCAGCAGGACCTGACGTGGGCATTGACTTGTCAGATCATTCTGTTGTTAACGTATTTAAGCAACTATTGGCATGGGGGGCCTTTACTGTGTCTTCTTATGTTTCATATATATGAAGTGCTTTATGTTGATTTAGCACACACAAATAGATTAGGTCATATCTGTTACAGTTCACGGGCCTGTGGTTCTTTAATTCCCAGATTAACACCCCTGTACAGCCCTGCATGTGGCCCTGGATGTTTATAAGGATCTTTTCATTTATATTTGATATATATATAGTGGATATTTGTCTTTTTGCATTGTATCCAGGTTTTATCTCAACATTTGTTATTTCTAAAGCATCGACACATGTTTACTCCTGGCCTGACAGTATATGCATATATCAGTAGTTTTCTCTGTAATGTTAAGACAACGCTGTAATAAAGTGGAGCACGTATAATCGTTTGGTTGATCTTTCTGTTTTGTTGTTTGATTGTCATAAACAAAGTCAGGCGCAAATGTTGTATTTTTGCTGCAGTTTGTGAGCAGTCCAGCAGATGGCGCCAGCGCATCTCATTCCTCCAACAACAACAACAACAACGTCAGACCGAGGAAAAAAGCTTCATCTGTATTGACGAGCACACAGAAGCCAATCTAAAATCTGAGAAATAATAATAATAATAATAATTATAATAATATATTATATTATAAATAATATGTTTATTTACATCTAAACAACTCCTCGTTAGTATAGTGGTGAGTATCCCCGCCTGTCACGCGGGAGACCGGGGTTCGATTCCCCGACGGGGAGACGCGCGCTTTTACTTTGCGTTTATTTATCGAACAGCTTCATTTATTTACTGTCAAATATTTCGTACCCCGCCTGTCTGCAACACTGCAGAATAAATAGGAAGAAGAACTAATTTGTAATATTTTACTATTTTAATTAGTTAATAGAAACAAAAGCTAAACTTATAACTTCATTTTACTTCATGCTGACGTAAAGAAACAGATCAATGACGTGCACCGTCAAGCCCCGCCCCCCTTTTGTGTCAGATAGGAAAAGTGCCCCCCCCCCCCGGTCATAGTAAATAATCGTTATTATTGATATTATATGAAATCACAAGACGCGTCTATATAAGAATAGTAAAATAAAATATAAATGACACAGTAATAAAATATTGCAATTAAAAAACACAAGTTCAAGGCGAGTGACGACTCGGCGGTGGGCGGGGCTTCTTGTACGGAATAATGCGGAATAATGTTATTCTGCTTCTGTATGCCACGCTTTATCCTTTATTATTTTAAATTATTAATTGTATTATTTTTTTATTAATTATTAATTATTCATTGACATTAACATTCAGCTCGTTTTCATTCAAGGCAAGCAAATGCTAATCTCTGTTATAATAAAATCTACCTCATTGTTTCGATAAACATGCAGGTGCTTTATTTCATAAATCATATTTAACATGCAATTTATTTCATAAATCATTCACTAACAATTGTGTGAAAATATGTTTGGTTATGTTCAGTGAAGTATTCTTCATGATCTTCTTCTTTATTTATTTGACAGAAACTTTAGTTACCGTGTTAACATTTTTATAATACAGAAAGACTTCAGGCTTCACCATTATGAAATGCATTGTTGTCTGACACACAAGACTGAATTATGTTTTTGTTTTAAAAGGTGGGCCATTGAACAGAACAACTATCGCTTTTCGTAGCTTTGTATTCTTGTGTATTCTTGCACCGAGGGCTGATGGGATGGAAACGACGGATCTGCCCTGTTCATGAAGCAGACATGAAGATCCAGCCCATCTGCTTTTGAAACTGTTCCTCGTCTCTCCGTCCTTTGATCAGCCATTCTTTTGAACGCTTCTCTTTCCACATAAAACGTCAACCCTTGCCATTAAACATGACACTTGTTCTCACATCCTGCCATCTCAGATCAGTCACTCTGTGAGACTCATCCACCCGATGAAAAAACACAATACTGTGTCTGTTTTCTCACAGAACTATTAAAACATCTGACATATGTCATCCCAGCTAACAATTGTAGGTTGTAAGAATGTTTCCCTAACGTTTCTGTTAGGTAAATAAACATTAAAAATGTTGTTAAAACATCCAGGTTTTTAGACGTAAATCTCCGTCTGGATAAACATTTTTCAATTCTGTAACTTTTTAAAATGTTATACTAACAATTTAAGAATAACGTTTTTGATGTGGTACATAACGTCAAAAAATGATTTACTAATGTTACAATGTTTTTGATAACTTTGAGAATACTCTTAGAGAACATTAACCAATGTTCTGAGAACGTTCAATGTTAGCTGGGATGTAGGCCATATGCGGCCCAATGAGTGCTTGAAATCCACCTGAATATATAAAAACAGTCCGAAAGCATTTATATTCACATTCATTTGTGAAAAATTGAAGAAATATGAAATGGCTCAGTGGGTCATTTTGGCACAAATCATAATCACTCAAAATAAAATGTGGAAATAAAGACTTCCAAGCTCATAAAACGAACTTCCAAGAGGTACTTGAACACACCATATGTCCAGGTGTCGTGATCTGTAGAACGGCAATAAACAGCTGAAGGGCACGTAGGCCATAATATTTCCTCTGGCTTTCAGGGGTCATTAAATTGTCCCTATGCCCAAACTGCGACAAGATCAGCTTTTCACTATATTCAGCATGCTGCTTTGAGGTACTCTGAGATGTAGGGAAAAATGGAAGCGTGCAGTGCCACATTGTTTTTTAAATCATCAAAAGAATTGAATACATTAAAATACAAATAATAGCTTTACGATTCGTTTAATTTAGCTTCTCAGATGTTTAGATTAAGTTCAGTATTGACAGCGTGTACACAGACAGAACTGTAAACAGAAAAACAATGAAAAGTTAAGCAGGGTGCTAGCGAGTCTCTTTGTAGCTGAAGAGTGTAAATGGTTTGATAAAAGATTTATTTGTTTACTGAAGTCCAGGACTCCGCGTGGAGAGTGTTACGCGTGCTGTTATGTTATGTTTTTGGTTCTGTAACATCTAATTGACTCACTAGGGGTTCTGCTCGAACCTAATCCTCTCTGAAGACATCGTTTCTCTGTAGGGAAAAACATAATCTTTCTGCAGCAATTTTAAATTGTAAGAAAGTTTCCATAACGTTTCTATTAAGTAACCAAAACATAAAAAATGTTATTTTGAAAGTTCTAGGAATGTTCAAAACGTCTAGTTTTATAGACGTTGCGTTAACATCTTTGCTATTGCTTGGTTATAAGAACGTTATTCAGACATTTTTTAAATTCTGTAACGTATTAAAACATTCCACTAACAACTTAAGAACAACGTTTTATATATATATGGTATATAATGTTAAAAAAAGCTCTGCTAACATTATTGAAAGAACGTTTTTGATCATTTTGACAGAACTTTTAGAGAATGTTAGCCAGCGTTCTCTGAACGTTCCCTGCTGGTTGCGGTTGCACCTAATGCCCACACTTCTCAGCCACATCTATGCTCACTTCAGCACTTCAGTCTTGTTCTGACAAAGCTATAGGCAACAGAAAAGTGGCAGAATGGTAAAGCATTTTTGTTCTCTGGTGTGCTATCAGTGGTATTGGATTAATAATAGATTGCAGGCCAGGCAGAGATGATCTTTGATATGGCGTCTTCCACAGTTCTTTGTCTTCTCGTTGCTTGGGTTCAGATTGCCCCAAAAGGCTTGTTGTTCTTGCTGTGCAGAAAACTTCTGATATTTATCATTTCCTCTTCCTCGGGCTGGCCGCATGCTGTCAGACGCATCGTGCTTGGTTTCAGCAACACTCTGCACAGATTGCATTTAATTGAACCCACTTGTTAAAAGAAAGTTGACTCAAAAGATATCTTCTAAAATATCTTCCAGTCTCTGTTGAAGGAACAGCGCACACAAAAATCTGTCATTATTTACTCTCCCTAAATAATTGATAAAAACACTGTTGAAATATGACAGAAATAGTTCAAGCTCTCTTAAGTCATATGATATTAATATGGTCAGTTCTTCACACAAAACTACCGTCCAGACTTAGAAGACTCAGAAATGTTTGGTCTTACGGACTACTTTTATGATATTTTAATGATGCTTTTACAGTGTTTTTCCATTTTGGATCCTGAAAGCCTCTGGTCAACATCAACCATTGCATTGCACGAGCTGTGTAACGATTCTTCAAAACGTTTTGAACTGAAAAATGGAACAGGCTTGGAATGGTAAATAAGCGACTAATTACAACATCTTCTTTTTCATGAGCCGTTCTTTTTAAGAAAGTGTTCCTTAAAACTTCCCACACAGACTCGTAGGTTCTTGTTAAATCTCACCTTCGGAGGTGAAATCGTTCAGCTGTAAAATGAGCGCGGGAAGTCATGACCCATTTCCTCTTCGGCCCGTAAAGAAGCTGACGATAGGAGACATGCTCAGAGGTGGGCCGTTGTTCTCTGTCCAAGCTTTCCATGATTAATAGGCGGCAGTCTCCAGCTTTGTGTGAATGTGATTCTGTGAAAATTGCTTTCTAGGATCTTCACTCTGAAAGTCCTTATATATATATATATATATATATGTGTGTGTGTCTCATTGTAAGAGTCCTCTGAGCACTTAAAAGATGAGGAATGACCCTGTAGCCACTTCCAGCTTTCCTCTCTAAACCCTCAGGCAAGTGGTCCAATTTCTCTCTGTTGTGAGTTATGAAATGTTTGTTTATGTCCACTATAACACTATCTATATGTACATCTATATATTTATAGCTATCCATCTATCTATTTCTCTCTCTCTCTCTCTCTCTCTCTCAATTTGCAACTCAGAGTGTGCACACAAGGTATACATTAAATCTGAAAATCAAACCCATGATCTTTGAATTACTACCAACTAACAGGTAACGTTTGGGAGTTATCCAAAAAACATTCTTGCTGTAATGTTAATGGAACGTTTTCTAATGGTATATATCATATATATCAGAAATGTTATTTTTAAGTCGTTAATGGAATGTAATAAAAAGTTACAGAATAAAAAATGTTTGAATAACGATCTTATAACCAAACAACATTAAAACAATTCTTGAAAAACGGATGCTTTGAATGGATGTTTGAAAACTTGACATTTCTAGGACTAAGAAAAATGTTGTATGTTTTTGTTTCTATTGGAAATGTTATTACAACCTAAAATCGTTAGCTGGGTAGCGCTTCCAGATGAGCTACAGGAAATGTTAATTTCATGCGTCATTTGAGAATAAATATAAAACAAAGTGTAAATGAATCTGCTTTCATAAAACGAATAAAACTAACAAGACTTGTCCAGTTTACAATCTGCTTACACATTTTTATGCTGTATTCATTAAAGAACAGCACAGGTGTGGTGAATATATGTTTTTTATATTATATTTTATTATATGCCCTGTGACACTGTTGAGCAGGAGCAGACGTCTGTATGATTCATTCAGTGAAATAATCAAACACTGTTCTGGTTATCAGAGATAACCTGAATTTCCATGAGCTTCCATGAATTTAAGGTGCCGGGTTGGTGCTGGTCTAGCTGGTGGACACGCATAACCATGTTGCTCACCAGCAGGAAAAGCTAGTCAACTCGCATGGTTTTTCTAATAAGGCTGGTTGACCAAGGAAACTTGCTGGTTATGGCTGTTAAAAGTAAAGGTTCCTTAAATGTTCTTTTTTGCAGAAAGTAAATGCTGAGATTAATAATAAGAATTCATCCAAAAAGTAAAATTCTGTCATCATTTCTTCTCCCTCCAAACCCATGTGGCTTTCTGTCTTCTGTAGAAGTTAACTGAATGTTCCACCAGTCTTCCCTTCAGTGGGCCCATCTAAACCTGAACTTTTGACTCGCTCCCTAACAGTCCCAGCATAAAACACAGTCAAGTATCTCAGTCCTTCCAGCATCTCTTTAATCATGTCAAGTAAATGACAAGAACTGATTACTTTTCTTGCCAGTCGTCGCACAACATTTTCAGCCTGCTCTGAAATACTAATCATAGTGACTTGATGATGGAGTGTTTTGTCTGGGCCAGAGGTTTCATAAATCATACTTCCTTCAAATGATCAATACATTATTATTTATATAGATGTGCGGAAATTCATTCACTGCAAAACTGTAGATGGACCCCAGCTAACATTCTCTATGATGATCTTAAAGCTGTCAAAACATTTCTTATGGTTAGGTTAGTAGAACATTTTTTTTAAATGTTTTTTATATATATATATATATATATATATAATTTTTATTTTAATTTTTTTTCTTATATATGTATATCTACATATTTTTCTTAGTATAACCTTATAGGATTCTTAGTTGTTAGTATAACCTTATAGGATTAAAACTCTTCACCAAGCCACAACGTTAATACAACATCTAAAAAACTGGACATTTTGAACGTTCCTAGAACATTTACAATAGCAATTTAAGGTTTTTGTTACTGAATGGAAACATTAGGGAAATGTTCTTGCAACCTAACATCATTCATTGAGCCATTGCTTCTTGACGCTGCAGTAGAAGTGTGAGAATTCATGGTCGTGTCAGAAACGGTTTTTCCTCTCAACTGTTTGCCGTATTCACCTCGCAGTGGCAGATACTCGGTTATTTTCAACAAACACACCATCATTTGTTTGGCTTGCATTTTCAAGATTGGTTCCTGCCTCTCAGTGGAGACAAATGATTGTGTTCGTTCTTCTGACGTGAAGTCAATACCTCATTTTGTTACATCACGAGAAGCCCCACTCAGAGGTGCCAGTTTCTTCACCAAAGGTCTGCAGTGTTTTGTCTTAGACATACATCCCGCTCTTCTTTTCAGTGTTTATAAAGGCTGAGGGATATTTAGGATATAAAATGTCTTTGCACAAGATTAGCATGGCCAAACAAAGATTAGATGGAAAACCCCTGAAGGATTTTGTTGCATGTTGCATGATAATAGAGTTAGACGACATTCTGTCATCATTTTCTCACCCCCACACGACTCTCATCTGTGGACATATTGTGTTTTTCCTTCAGGATTTCTTTTTTGGTGTTCCACGGAATAACAACATGAGGTTGAGTAACTAATGATGGAATTTTCATTTTTAGGGTTGAACCATCCCTTTATTATTATGTGTACGCAGCTAACAGGGAACATTCTCATAACGTTCTTTAAAAGTTCCCTGAAGGTTAAAAAAAACGCACTTGCAGTAATGTTAGTGTAACATTTTTAATGTTATTTATCCAAAATTAAAAAATGTTATTTTTGGAATGTTTTAAAAATGTTACAGAATAATTATTATTCAATAATGTTAATACAATGTGCTGTAAAACAGTTTAATTAATGTTAAAACTGGCTGTTTTGAACATTCTTACAGCATCCAAAATAACATTTTTAACGTGTGTTACTTAACAGAAATGTTCTTACAACCTAAAATTGTTAGCTGGGTATTTGGTTATTATTACGTGTACCCTGTTTTAAAAGCTTATGTATAATTCTATGCTGAGCATAAGCAACAAAGACGACCTGGTATTCCACATACAGATTTCCAGATTTCCACAGTCTTTCCGTGTGATCACACACCTGTAAGCGCTGAGCCTGGCCTCGGAGACACCAGACTGTGATACAAACCTCAGAGCCCCATACTGAGGCAAGTCAATGGCTTTCTGTGAGTTTCATTTCCACATAGAAGCAATTCACCTCTGTAACCACATTCAATCTCCTCTGTGTGCTGCTCTCTACAGGGAAGTAAACAGGAACACTGACATAAGTCCTCAGTGGTGATACCCTGGATAATGAAACCCCTTAAAAGAAATTATGTTGTTCCATACAAATTCAGGAGAACCCTTTCAGTGATGCTGAAGGTAAGAAACATTTGTGTATCTTCACCAGTGTTAAATATATTTCTAGGCTTGATTGATTTACAGCAGATGCTTTCATTAAAGCAATTTATGGTACATTCAAGTTTTACAGTTTTGTCAGTACATGTGTTCCCTGGGATTCGAACCCACAACAATTGCTACCGCAATTCTTCACTTACTGAGCTGCAGGAACTCTGCAATCCAGCGACAGGATTTAGGAATCTAAACATGACACCAACTTCATTGTAAACCAGAAGGACAAAAAGAGATTGTAATAAAAGCACAGTCTCTTTGCAGGGAAGAGGAAACCGGAGAATAAAATATGTAGTCACATGAAACCAGCAGAAGTCAAAAGCTGAATTCATGGCACGTCTTCAGTGTTTCTTCTAGGTAGACCACATTTGTTCTCTGTCAACAGGCACGTTTCTCCAGCACGGTAAGTTAAGAGGATAACTGTAGCCTGCTGTAAGTCTAACAGAATAGTTCTAAGAAAAAACGTCTGGCAGTGGATCAGGCAGGTGTGTCAGAAGTGCAGGAGAGCAGCTGCTGTTCTCCGCTCTCAGCTTTTCTGTCACATGATCTTACTCAGCAATGTTCTCGCACAGGTTGAGGATTGTTGAACTGGAAAAGAATCGCAAAAACTCAAATTCAGAAACCCTGTTTCAAAGGTTTTGAGTTTGCTGCCAGCATGTTAAGACTGGCTGTTCCAAAAGGGATATAACTTATTTGTGCTGCCTGATAAGACAGCTTGCTTTAGCCAAATTACAAAGCAGGGTTGCATGTGGACTTCGTGAAAAAGGCAGATCTAGAAAACATGGCAGCCAGTTCGAAACAAAATCCAAGATGGTAAATGAGGAGAGAGAAATGGTCATTATAAATATATTTTAAGCAATTCTAATATTTAGTTTAGCAGTTTCAAAATTCATTTATAGCCTGACTGATGGTTTCCTGGATGTGATATGTATTCCACAGTGTATTGTAAATGTTTTATAAAGGAATTTTACACTGGACGTTTTGAACATTCCTAGAACTTTTAAAATAACATTTTCACCGTTTTTGTTAAATGGTGTATCCATACCCAGCTAAAATTGTCAGCTGGGTATGGATTCAGGCTGTCTGGTTAAGGTCTCGAAGGTTAAAGGTCAACCAAGTGCACGTTTACACACGGGAGACATTCAGATAAAAGCTCAGATCAGAAAGACGGGCTCTGAACGTGTGCCCCTCCTGTCAAGATACTGAGCTGAGTTTGGATGAGAAATTGGATTTTGGAGCAACTGTCTGTTCTCAAAATGAGGATTTTTACGCATCCCTATTCTATCCATATATCTGTCAGTTACACGCCCTGCGCATAAGTACCACCGACAAGATCTGCTAATAAAAACTCCCTTTAGGTTTATGGCTGTATGAAGATCTAACCGTTTTAGATCTATGTACACTTAAGCTACAAATCCTAAACAACACACAAGTTGTTTATCTTCATTAAGGAAGTGAATTAAGGGAAATTGACTTGTCAAAAGTGATTTAGTGCACCGGCACTTCAGTTCATTGCATTTTAGCACAGCAATAAGGGGAAACAGAGTGGCGGCAGTATAAGAGTATATACATGTAGTATATAACATCAGTCATAGGACATTTGTAGGTGCAGCTATAGGAATATACATAGGAGTATACAACAAAATATATATATCATAGCTAACAGGGAATGTTTTCTACATACATATTGTTGGCAACAATGTGCTCATGTTGCTTTTCAGTTTTCTCACACTCAACGTGTCAAAACAAGAAACTCTTATCAATAAAGCTGGACACAGAATAGGGTGCTTATTTTTCCTTACTCATTAAAATTGGTCATTTGCTCTTCAAACCAATGAAATCACTCATGCATAGCCACGTAATGAATATTTCATCAAAAGAGAGAATAGCAGTGACACTATAGGTTCACTGGCATTCACATTTTCCACACAGTAAGCCACTGACATAACAAATTGATGATTATGCTGATGAGTACTGTAAATCTTTAATTAATCGGTCAATTGTAACAGACGCAGCTGAATTAATTTAAAGCTGTGTGAGTCTCACAGTAATATCTTTAGAGTTGTAAAAATAATGATCGTTTTCTTTTGTCATCGTCAAATAAACATTCCAACTAACAATCGTAGGTGGTAAGAACGTTGCCCTAATGTTTCCATTAGGTAACAAAAACGTTAAAATTGTTACTTTGTAAGCTCTAGGAAGATTCAAAACTTCCATTTTTAAACATTTTATTAATATTATTGCTTGGTTATGAGAGCGTTATGTATGTTTTTAAAATTCTGTAACAATTTGTTTTTGATACATATGTTTTTGATATATGACATATAACAATTAAAAACGTTTTACTGACGTGACCGCATGAATGTTTTTGCTAACTCTGAGAGAACAATAGCCAACATTCTGAGAACGTTTCCTGTTAGCTGGGATAAAGCCCCACTGAATGTTAATAACTTGTGCGTGACACTCACGCCACTCAGACTGTGACCTCGCTGACCTCACACTAATGAGTCTGGTGCGCTCCCAATTTCTGAATCTAATTTAGCAGCCAGACTTCAAGACATCTCAAGGGCTTTTGTGGTTCCTTTCTTACTGGTAGAAATGACAGTACTGTTTTTTTTATTAATGCCCGTTTCATTTGCATACTGAGTCAATATCATGTTTCACAGTTCTTGTGTGAGGATGAATATAAAGCATCACAAAAAGAATAATGGAATATGAAATATAAAAACTCATGAATGGATAATATGTGCTTACATCTCTATACAGCAGGAAATCAGGCCCTGGACATCCAATCCAGACAGCCATTTTCTTGCTCTCATTTCAATTTGATACTAACCCAGCTAGCAATTTTAGGTTGTAAGAACATTTCCCTAACATTTCCATTAAGTAACAAAGCATTGAAACGTTATTTTGAAACTTCTAGGAACGTTCAGAATGTTTTTTAGACGTTGTATTAACATTATTGCTTGGTTATAAAAACATTATTTTAAATTTTTTTTATTCTGTAACGTTGTTAAAACATTACACTAACTACTCAAGAATGACGTTTTTGGTATTTATGATATTAATAAACACTAATAAGTTTCTACTCACGTTACTGCATCTGTGCTGGTGGGTGATTTAGGGGCTCTTGTGACATGTAGCCCCCGTCAACCTGCTGTAATGAAGAATACAGTCCAGAGCATTTACTGTAAATGTAATTAAAATCTAAATAATTGCATTGTATATCATTTACAGTGATTTTGATTTTTGAATGCAACACAACAATAAAATATTTGTCTCTTGTTGTTTTTCTCGGTCTGAATTGGAATTTTTTGTAATTTTATTTTGTATAAAAACATCCATCCCCTCCCTGAGGGCCAGGAATCCAACAATGATCCACACTGTCTTGTTGATATGTGGCAGAGAAACAGACTTGCTTAAATAAATATGGAATAGTGATGTATTGGTGACCATTAAACGAGGAGAGCATTGCCCTCTGGTTGACTGGAGACAGAACACAAACTATCCCCTGATCCATCAGAATAGTTTCATGACATTTCCACATACAGAATAATTCTTCTGACAATTTGTCACAATTTGTCACCTTCACATTCGTATGAAGATTCGCATTACCGCGAGAGACACTCAGAGACACGATCGTCCTTTGCAGCTCAAATCCTGTCTGGAAAATCAAAACAGCTCAGTGATTCACGGGTCTAAATATGGTCAGTGGTACTGCACACAGAACAGTGAATACGATGAACCACAACAATAACATTTACAACATATGCATTTATGTAAATATTACATTTAGTTCTTAAATGTACACACACACACACACACACACACACATATATATATATGTAATTTTAAATATATATATTACATAAATTGATTTATATCAAGTGCTATTCTTAAGAAGTTAGTGACACATTTTGAAAACATTGCAGAATTTAAAAATGTTTAAATAATGTTTTTAAATCCAAGCAATAATATTAATATGATGTCTAAAAATTGTCGTTTTGGATGCTTCCAAAATTTCAAAATAACATTGTTAACATGTTAATGTTTTTGTTACTTGGAAACGTTTGCTACTTAATTGGGGAAACATTTTTACAACCTAACAATTGTTAGCTGGGTTGTTGATACAAAACTTGCAGCCGTGATTCTAGGGTGTTGCTAAGTGGTTGCCAGGGTGCTCTTAGGGTTGCCATGATGTTTGGATGGCTGTGATCACAGGTTCAATGCACAGTTATACAGATGAGTTCACAGTTATATTTTCCTTGCAGCCACATGAAATGATCACAGCCCTGATTAAACAGTTGCTAAGTAAATTAAAAACCGCTTGTACATCATAACAAAACTCTACAGCTCAAATTGTGTGTCTCTGAATGACTTCAGAGTTTCAAAGCCAAGGTGACTTTGGTCCAGAGCTGATAGCATCGTTACCTGAATTTATCGGTTATCATAAATGAATAGGAGAAGCTCAACAACCATATTTATGTATTCACATAAGCCTCATTTATCATTGTGTCCATCTTTCTCTCTCATTTGCTGTATCTGTGGGATGTTGATCACCTCTCTCCATAAACACATAGCAATCATTATCCATCATGTGCTTCAAAACCCATCAGCTACATTACACACACACACACACACACACACACACACACACACACACACACACACACACACACACACACACACACACACACACACATTGGATGATTTGTTGGTACAGTCTCTGTGCCAGGTAAGAGTAAAGCCACAGCAAAATGATTCCCAAGACCACTAATTCGATTTTAATGACCCAACATAATGCACAAAGCTAAGACACAGCTTGGATAATGACTGAAGGTCAAAAGAGGAATATCATTTTTGGAGCTCTATCCCTTTAAATGCAGAATTTAAATGGGGTCCAAATCACAAGGAATGTTCTCGGAACGTTGGCATTCTCTAAACGTTCTGTCAGTTATCACAACAGTCTTGTAGTAATGTTAGTAGAACTTTTTTAATGTTATTTTTAAGTTTTAAGAATGTTACATAATTGAAAAAAGTTTGAATAACATTTATATAACGCAGAAATAATGTTAATACAACCTTTAGAAAATTGGATGTTTTGAACGTTCCTAGAACATTCAAAATAACACTTTAATGTTTTTGTTACGTAATGGAAATTTTTGAGAAACATTCCTACAACTTAAAATTGTTAACTGGGATTACTTTAATCGTAAGTCATATACAAGTGGCTTGGCATCTAAAACAGCTTAGAATTTACGTAGCGCATTTACACTGAATATATTTCTTAATAATCAGTCTACATTTAAATAACATTTTTTTCTGTTATGAATGTGCTTCGTTCTGACTGACTCAGTGTTTGTTTCCCCTCGGCTAGCTTTTCATAATTTGGCTTTCTTTACCTTCATTTGGGAACAAAAGAACGAGACTTCAAAGCCTCTTTCAACTCAGTTTCTTGTCCTTTAATGGTGACCTTCTTCCATTTGGACAGTATTGTCATAAAAATATGTTTTCTTCTGACACTTGATTTGCAATAGTGAAGTCTGTTCAGCATTAAGACTTCCAGAGCATCCACATCAAACACATACGCTTAACAATAACCCTCAGGGTGACTGCACAATTGTGTTTATTCAGACCTCCTTTAGGAAGCTCAAAAGAATGGTTTTACAAAAAATGAACACTCTGTTCTGACAACATTTGGACACTTTCCAATACAATTATGGGTAACAGTGAGCATATTTGTAACTTCTGGGTAAAGTATTACACGTCCACAGCAGTGCGCATGCGGGTGTGTACTCCATTCTCTGCTCTCGCGCAGATGAGAAAAATTAAGACATCGGCAGCATTTACGGATGGAGTCGATTTGTGTGTTTTTATGATAGTACAGAACTTAAACTGTGTGAAATCTTGTGTGTGAATATGCAGTGCTGCTTCATTTATTATGAAATAAATGATATAAAATCATATACTCAGATGCTTTTTATACTACATTACATTATGCATATATATATATATATATATATATATATATACACAGCTACAGCACATTTGCTAAAGCCTGTGCTGCGGGCGGCCAGTCAGCCGTAGTGATTGGAGTGGGTTAATGGACTTCCTATGAAGAGGAAGTTTCAGACGAGGCTTCTCCACATGCAGTCAGTGAGTCTGCAGTACTGCAGAAGTGGCTTTGAGAACAATTAATCAACTTCCTGCGAAGCAGCATATGGTGGGGACAGGGGCAACGTGTGTTCGAGCGCTGTAGTTTTTCACTTTCTCTTTAATAGCATTAAGTATTGTGTGCATGTCTCGGAGGGAGGGGGACTATGAGTGTGCAGTTGTGTTATTTATATGTGCAATGTGTAGTGGCGTGCAAGTGCGGTGCAGGCTTTGGAGATACCTCTCCCTCTCCTTGGGTCTCCGAATGAGTGCGAAGTACTTGGCGCCTGCCTAATGATTTGAGTTTACAGCCCATTGCCTCCCATTTCTGCACGCAGCACATAATCTCTTTGTAGAGATGATAATTATGGCTTCACAGAGCTTGGAGCTCCTTTCTCAAGCAGTGCCTCGCTGTCTCAAATAGGGGTAATGAGAGAGGCAGAACTGAGTTAATCCGTCCTGAGGATTCCTTTGCCCAGTGTTTCATGTTTTGAGGCCACTGGCAGCTGTGAAATCAGGTAATAAGAGACAAAACAAAAATTGTAATCTCTGTAGCTTCTGTTCTGACTGTGATGGGATTCTAATAGCCATTTTTGCCTCGGGAGTAAAAATGGTCTCATCACCAAAAAACATGAGAAAATAACAAATATTAAAACAAAAACTGAAGGTGGATCTCCAAATGAATAAAGAATAGCTTCGTCACGCTGATTCTAAAGGATCTGCTGTGTCTGATATGTAACTTTCTAGGGTAAGATATGTCTCTCATGATTGTAATAAACGAACGAATGAATTAATGCTTCATGAAGTGTGCAGGGCTGTAATCTAGGTAATGAGCCACTACCCAAGCTTACAATTAAAGGTTGTAAGAATGTTTCCCTAATGTTGCCATTAAGTAACAATAATGTTACAAATGTTATTTTAAGAGTTCTAGGAATGTTCACAACATCCAGTTATTTAGACATTATATGAACATTATTGATTGGTTATGAGAACGTTTTTCAGGCATTTTTTATTCTTTATTTTTTAAAATGTTCCACTAACCACTGAAAAATAATGTTTTTGAAATATAAGATATATATATAACGTTAAAAACATTTTACTAACGTTTATTAGGAGAACATTTTTACATGACTGCTTTACATAGACAGCTGGCATAATGCAGATATCTGCTGGGGCAACACATAATGTAATGTCAACTGTTGCGAATACAAGGAGAGTACAGGTGCAGAAGCCAAAATGTGTCACACTCGATGCAGATTTCCAAGATTATTCCTTCTGCGACCCCGTGAAAAATGCTTCTGTAACTCTGTGCTTTGCCACAATATTATTTCTCCATTATGGATGAAACTGTCTAGCGAATGCTTCCATGACAACATGTTAAGCTGCCACCCAGAGCTCACAGCATATAAACCGGGAAGTGTGTTGTGGTTCTCTTGATCCATTTTTTATACTGTCATGTTTTGCCCGAGTTTCTAAAAGGTCTTGTAAGAGAACCAAGAGAATATATCAAATGTGCTGAGATATCTTAATGGCCAACTGAATTCTCTTAAAGTTCTCTTAATGTTATTAAAAATGTTCTTGCAGAACATTAGTAGCACATGTCTTAACATTATATATGATATATACATTAGAAACGTTATTCTTAAGTTGTTAGTGGAATGTTTTAAAAAATGTTACAGAATTAAAGTTAAAGTGAATAACGTTTGTATAACCAAGCATTATTGTCAATACAGCATCTACAAAACTGGATGTTTTGAATGTTCTAGATCAGAATAACGTTTTTGTTACTTAATGGAAATGTAAGGGAAACGTTCTTACAACCTAAATTGTTCTTACAACAGAAAATTGGCACACTGGGTCAGTAGTTTGTCAGGGTACCAACTTTCAGAAGCAGCATGGTGATTTCCAGTGAGATCACGTTGAGTTTTTATCAGCAGTCAGAATGATGCAACTGAGACGTACATTTTGCGTTCTCTGACGTAAAGCATGTTGCTGTTTCCATTTGCTTGTAACTGTGTGATTCTATAAAGCCTCCTGAAACTTTCGCCGGTGAAGTTTAGTTCTCTCTCCCTCATGCACACAATACAAACCAGATGCTAAATAATTATGACACATGGCCCTGCGACACATTATGAGGTGATGCGCTGAAAGATTCAGCAGTCTCCCAGCTGGCGCTCAGCGTGATTTAAAATGGCTTCTGAATTTTTGATTAAGTGGTGATACGGCTTTTAAAGCGCTTGTGTTGAGTGCGCTTTAAAGACAGAGCGCGTGCTTTTCACAGGAAGCTGTGTACCATCAGCAGCACCTGTGACATCACTGAATTGCCCTCATTACTGTGGTGATGGATTAGTATAATATTTATACACTGTAAATTAGATTAAACACTATACAGTAAATATACAGTACAAGCTGCAGCTGTGATAAATATATGAATCTCTGTGGGAATCTTGTAATCAGATTAGTAGAATATACTTTAATATATGTTCTGCTTTGCAGGATTATGGTGTTGAAACAATATTTTGTTTATTTTAATATATAGGCCTATGTAAACATGCTGAATGTGGTTACCAGTAAAATATGAGGATATGAATAAATATGTCAAGATGCAACCATGGCAACTCTACAATCTTAAACATGCAGTATACTGTATGTGAATGAAGTGTTACGTAATGTAAGAGAGTTCAGGATAACACTGGCTTTCAAAGTTGACACAATTTTGATTTTGCTTATCATGTTTGGTTGAGGGTAAACGTTTAATTTAAGCAGCTACTGTAACACTGGCTTACCGCGTTGTACTATCTTGAAAAAAATGAAAAGCACAGCAATCAAGCAAACTTTAAATATGGCAAGTGAAGCGAGAGCTGTCCTTTCACTAAAGATTAGTGAGGCATGGTTTAAAATAGAAAAAACGCCTTTAAAAATAACCCATTTTTTATCAGATGATGTTATGATTCACTGAGTTATGCTTGCTTGAATGTGGCAGAACCTCATTTTCTAAGGTTCAGTATGTACTCATTTTATCAGTTTTTATTTAAATTTTGACTTTTCACCCTCTTTTGATAAAACACATTAGCCGCCCTGCACACTTGCTGTAGTGTGTGGTGAACGGCCGTGAAGTGGATGTTTTGTAGAGTTGCTCATCCAATTAAGAACAATGAATCTGTTAGATCCAGGCTTTGGACCAAATGTACTTGTGAAAAATACATTTTGCCAAAAAAAGAAAGAAAAAACTCAATAAGCAGCCCATAGCAACCGGTGCACAGCCTCATCTGTAAGAATCAAGAACCTCATCCACAGAGTCTGCAAATGCTCTTTATTTTCTTTGCTTGTGAAAGTGAAATTTCACAGAAATTCATATAATCTCTATTGCCATCTCTGTTTGAAACATAAAAGTGCAGGTTACTTTACATACTTTTTATTTTTAATTGGCGCTTTGCTTTAATATTAAACGTCAAACATAATTTAAGATTATTATTCAATTTTATCTATGTTGTGGATGAAAAACATTTCTTCATGAGTTTGATCTTGGCCACTATTATAGTATAAGCTTCTGTAACACATGCCTTGAAAATCATCCAAATGCAGCCACTCTTGTTGTCTTGTTAGTAATCTGTGGAAATCCCTCTTGTTTACCTCAGCTAAGATCTTCACTTGCCGCCTGCATCTACTGGAATCAATTTCAAGATGCTGTTTCAGACTCACTGATGTCTTTAACCTTGGATTTCAAATACCTTCAGACCTTCATCAATTCACACAGCTCGACTGTGTCAATACAATGAGCCACTTCTGCTAACCTCGGTTCCCCGTTTGTCCATGTAAAGGAGAGACTGGGCTTGTCCAGATCCAGCCTGATTTTCCCATTCTTGCTTCCTGTTGGTAGAATGAGCTTAATTTTTTATACAATAACAAATGTATTCAAAATGTGTTCAGAACCGGATTATTAATAATTCATTTTAAATTCTGGTTAATGATGAAATTCTGATGAATACAGAAATGTCTGAGAAAGAATTCCGATACATCCGAGAATTGATTTTTCCCTCGTCCCTAATGACAAGCCTTACATAATATGGGTAAATAATCAATAACATTTCCGGCTATAAGTGCTCCAGCCAAACAATGGCATAAGTCCAAGGCCCTCCAGGCAGACTGTCTCTGAATGGTACATTTGTCCCATTTTTCTTAGGGAAGATGTGGTTATATAGAAAGGCCTGTCTTAAACCGAGCTGTGGTGTGCAAGTCTGTCTCCTGACAACATAATCAGACTGTCTGAACGAATGGTGAAAAACCGGACCCTCCGTGTTTAATGGATTCTGAAGAAATGCGATTCTCTCAGGCAGGAACTTCCGACATTCTCTTATCTTAAAACTGGCAGGAACATGCATACACAGGCACTCTGGTTTTCATATCAGAGAATTCAGGCATGTACAAGGCAGTGTTTGACATTTCACTGAATATGATACGAATGTGAAATTAATTGAGGCTAAATTTTGTCATACATCACATTAAGAGCTGCTGTATTGTGTTTCCCAGCAGCTTTATTTCTGAGAAATGATACGTACATATTTCAGGTGAATTTTATTATGAATACCATATCTTGTTTTCCCTGAAATTGAGAAACCGTGCACTGTTATCGGAGAATGGACTTTCATGGTAAAATGAGCTCAGTTGCTCTT
This sequence comes from Chromobotia macracanthus, assembly GCA_036877525.1. Lineage (NCBI taxonomy): Eukaryota > Metazoa > Chordata > Actinopteri > Cypriniformes > Botiidae > Chromobotia > Chromobotia macracanthus. The sequence continues at coordinate 2,516,667 of JAZGTH010000066.1, read as the reverse complement.
CTGATTGATCTGACTGCAGCTTAATTCACTAAAAATCTCTCAGCAGGCCAGTACGACCCACCATTATCATCAGCTATTGATTTTGCAATGTGAAGCCAAAATTTAATATCTGTCAGATACTCACTATATGAGTATCTGTTTCTAATGTATATAGAGTATACTAGTTTATAATGCCCATATTTTTATAAAAGAAAAATGATTTTTCTTTTATATCTTTTATATACAATGCATCCATTCCTTAACAACATCTGTTAAAAACGAGGGTCAGTGCAGAATCAGTTCATTTTTCTCAAATCAGAATAAGCAAGAGTATGTAAACAAATATATAACTATATACAAAATCTGTACTGAACAGCTGGTGGATTCGCATTACTGTAATCCTATATGTTTCAGCACTCACCAAGTAGGTCAGCTACGTTTCCGTCCCCATGTTTGTTTACAGTGTGTTACACTCACATAGAAAGCAATCAGATTAATGCATCATTTCACACAATGCATTAGAACAAGGTATTCTGATTAAGTAAATTTCACATAGCTCTGCTGGCTTGAACCTCCACTGCTATTGAAATTCCAGACACTGTCTCCCTCCTTCTGTTACATAGCCGATATACCAGAGACCTCTCAGTTTAAATTACAGCCCAATAATATCTCACTGCAGTAGCGGCTGTAGCACAGAGAACAGACTGTGTTCTGTACCATTCATCTTATGCATGACTGTGTCATAGACTTTAATACATTGCCACCGGACAGTCGGGGCTGGATGTGTCAGCAGTCAGGTGGCACAGGGGAATCGTCATTCCATTACTGTTCCTCAGAATTGGAAAAATTGTTATTCTACAGGTGTAGATGCTAAAAATAGGTGGATTTGTGAGGAATGAAACCAGCTAAAGGATTACTGGAGAGAAAACCCAGCTAACCCGAGAACAATCTCAGAACACTGGCTAACGTTCTCTCAGTGTTATCAAAATCTCAGTGTCTTGCAGTAACGCTAGTAGAACTTTTTTAATGCCATCATACATATAAAACGTTATTCTTAAGTTGTTAGTGGAATGTTTTAATGGAACTCAAAAAGTTTGAGTAATGTTCTTATAACCAAGAAGGTTATAATACAAGGACTAAAACCTGGACGTTTTGAACGTTCCCAGAACATTGAAAGTAACATGTGTAATGTTTTTTGTAACTTAATGGAAACGCTAGGAAAACGTTCTCACAACCTAAAATTGTTAGCTGGGAATGCTGCGCAAATAAACAACAAAATAAACGAGCTAATCAACCATTAAAGGGGAGAAAATGAATCTTTTGTTGTAGATATCAAAGGCTGTGCATCCAATTAAATTCCACAGTGTTTTAGTTAGGCTGGTTAATTACACTTCTGCTGTTGATTATGCATTTTGTCCAAATCATCAATTTCAGACAATATAGGTATGTTAATAATTTTGCATATTGTTGGGACTTTTTTACATTTTGGTGCCGTGTTGGGTCGTCGCTTACAAGAACTGCGTCTTGAAGCAAAATCACTTCTGTAGATTTGGATTTCGGGCTGGTTCATTGAGTTTTACCTGCGAGTTCTACTGTGCCCCAAGTGTGAGGTTCTGCGCATCTCTCAGAAGACACAGTCCTTCATTCACAAGCAGTAAGTCTGTGCTTTATACAGTGCCTTCATTAAATCTAAAATGAACCGTGACATCTTCTCTTTTAAGATCAATCATTCATGGACCTTTGGTCTGGATCGCCACATCTTTAGAGGTAATTACAGACCTAGATGCTAACAGAGACAAAAATTCTCTGTCCTTTAATATTTCATTGCCCATTCATATTTCATGCATCATTTCATACAGCTGCGGTCCCCGTAGGTGCTTCTGTGTATATTTGGGTGGACCAATCAGGTAAAAAAGTGCAAGTCATAAAAAGTCCAACATGAGGACAAAGATCAGAGCCAGCGCTTCAGGGTAGATTTCTCTCGATCCCATCTGCTAACATGATGTTTATCTGATGTTTCGACCCCGGCTTGATCACCTCGAAGGCTTTAAATAAAGCAGAAAGGGTGATGAATCGTCTGTGAATCGTTTCGACACGTCAGTTCCAGCCCGATCATTTAAGATCAGGCCTACACAGGAAGTGAACTGAGCCACCTTCTCTTCAAACGGAAATCTTCTGAATATTTCATCAGAAACTCAAGATTATGAATAAAACGACTTTAATCTGCTGAAGAAGTGAATGAAATGTTAAACAGAACTGTAAAATGTTTACGGCCCATGGAAAAATGCAAACCAGGTAACTGGATTCTGACATACTGTAGGTGACGGAGGAGAGGGGATGAAAGTAAGAAGGATCTGTAACTTCATCTGAAAATGAAGGTTATTTCAAAAGCAAAGCAGGGTTTCATTATTAGTTATTATTACTTATTACTTTTTTCTAAAAGGTTACAAAGTCTTTTTTATGTGGAAAAATATGCATTAGGTAAACAGGCTGTATTTTAGGCTTCACTTATTAAAGCATTGATTTCTTTTTTAATGGCTGTGGCTGTGAAAACATAATCTGATCTATTGTAAAGAACTCAATCCGGTTACAGAAACGAATGGTGACGCACACACGTTTATTCTGGTGTAATCCGCATTACTAATGCACACTTCTGCGCGTCGTATACTTCCCATTCGTAAAGCAACTCCATCCCAACTATCCCTAACTAGTGTACTTGATAGGCACCTTAAAACAAACACTTTCATTTTGCAAATCAAACGCGTCCGTTTCCGGTGTTGCACGTCTGATAATGTTTCATTTCTCATCACGCGTAACGCAACACGTACATCAAGCCGGATCGAATACGTGCGGTAACGCGTTACTACGAGGCAACTTCATTGGCTGTCGGCGGCATTACGCGGCGCGTTACGCGCGTCTCTCCGGTTCTGCGACGCATCCGCTCACCGACGTGACGCGCGTTTACCGTCCGAGCACCGATCCGTTCTGACCGCCGCGAGGACACGCCGAGCGCCCGTACACGGGAAGCCGCTCCGCCGGGCGTCACGGTCGCCGCGTCTGTTTCTGCGCGCGTTGCGCGCGTTGCGATGCCGCGATGGCGTGCGCGAGAAAAACCAAAACTTTGGTGTCCACATGTGTGATTTTAAGCGGCATGACCAACGTGTTGTGTCTGCTGTACGTCGGCTGGATCACCGGCTACGTGTCTCGTACCGGGAGCGTTAAAGTTACGGGGCGGACGCACGGAGAAAAGTTGGACGCCGATCACGGAGGGGAGACGCTGCGGATCATCGAGAGGCTGGACAGGCTGGAGAGCGTCGTAAACCGGCACATCCAGGGTACGACTGTCGGTGTTACCGTCTTCCTCCCGGTGCCGCTTCATTGATCTCCGGCGACCGACGCAAGAGATCAATGAAAGTTTTGCATGTCTGATATTGATGGTCTGATATTGCAGGCTTCTGCGAGAGGAGAGGGTTGTCGTCGTGATCTTCTGTGCATGCAGAAATGTTTTCCATAAGGCAGATGCATGGAGGTCAGACCGTAATGTTGTGACACCTTTATCTGCACAGAAAGTTCTGCTTATCTGTGCAACACATGCATTTAAAACACGCAAACATTACACAGATGGTCAGTGGTGATGAGGATGAGGAACATGGCGTGAAGGATCACCAGAGCAGCTCAGATTGCAGTGCATATGGCAGCCGTCTGAAGACATGATGGGTCGGTGTGTACGCTGATAATCTTGCCTGTCCAAGAAGCTTTTATCCAGCCCGTGTGTGTGTTTGAAAGCTGGTGCAATGGTTTTTCAAGAGGTTTCTGTGGGCTGGACGCAAGCTTTGATATGCTGTCAGTAAGTTGCAACTTCAGTTGTTGGTCTGTTCCTCGCACAAAGCTGCAGAATGGCTTTCGAAGACATTTCGTGAAACCACATTCGTATATAATACATCTACAGTTTTGTTGCATTACCTTTTTTACATGAAGCGTTGATGGCCCGACAATTTCCTGACAATTCATTCTGGGGGGTTTTCTTTAAAAAATTCTGCTTTGTGTTTCCACGGTCAAAAAAATTGCAGCGTAAAATTCGGAAAGACAAATGCGACTACCCAGCTAACCACCAATTCTTTTATCGTGTTAGAATAATGTTCTACTAATGTTACTGCAAGAACGTTTGATAACTTTGAGAGCACTTTTAGAGAACATCATCCAACATGCTGGGAACGTTCCGTGTTAGCCGGGTAAACAATGTCAATTTATTTAGTCTGAACTGTCCCTTTAACACTGTTTTCTGTGAGGCGCAGCGAGCCGATGCAGTCTGTGTACACTCAGGTTTATTGCGATAGCAAAGGGGACATAAATTTACCGCTTGGCAGCGTCCTTGCGCAAACATCAGTCCGGCGGATGGTGCCATGTTACTCTGCTGGACTCAGACAGGATCCCATTTGTTCAGCTGGGGGTGATGATAACCTGCTAGAGTTTGAACAGCCTCTCTCATCCTGGACCATTAATCACCATCCTGGACTGTTGTAAATTTTCAATGTAAATCCAATTGATTAATGTTAAAACTACTGGCCTGGGAATGGAAACACAGAACAAACTCCCGTTTATGCTCTACCAGACTTTGTGAAGGCGTTTAAGAGGGAAATTGTATTCAGAACCATTTCTGTGAAGTTTTAATGCATGCATTTATCTTTCTGAAAAGCTTTTGGCTGGGTTCATGGGATATGTTGGTCGGTACTGTATGTACTCCTCCACTGCTGCGCTCAAGGTCTTGCAGAAAGCCATAAATTTCAGTCAAAAAATACACGGCACACCTACACTGTTAGGCAGTTACAGAGACTGACAGGGTTGTGTCTGAAACATTATGTACCCTGCATTATAAGATGTTGTTAACAATACGCGTTCCCTGCTTCACTTGTTATTAAATGCACTTTTTTATTCAAACAGTTTGTAGCATAAATAAATGACCTACTGTACATGTAGAGCATAATCAAAGACATGCTTAATTGTGCATGCTTTGATTACACTTACAGCAGTAAAATCACGATTACCGTTCACAATTACTCAACACAAGTGGGTTAGTTCTGAGTGTGAACGCCACATTCTGGAACTGTAGTGACTCCCGATTTCAGTTGACGTAAGCTGTATGAATGAAACCACACTGGACAACTTTATCATCACATTATTGGTCAGCAGATATTAGATTTCTTGGGCTTTTTTTTAAGCAATACCGTTAAATTTGCAAAGCAACAGAGGTGGATGGAAACACAGTTATGTACTGTGTGAATGTAGCCTCGGAGACAGGAATAATCAGGGTACCTCAGGTTTGTCTGCAGTCTCCGTCGGTTTTACGATAACTCAGTCAGTGGCTCCTGCCTGAGTCTTATTTCCCCGAAATCCATTAAAAGTGAAGAGTCCGGTTTTCACGCCCATCTGAACTGTCTGATTGCATTGTCATCGGAAGAAACTGACACCGGACCTCAGTTAGAATTGGCATGAGCAACAGGGTTGAAGTGCTGTCTTACAGAATGAAAGATATGAAGCCACCCAGCTAACAATTTTAGGTTGTAAGAAAGTTTTCCTAATATTTGCATTATGTAACAAAAATGTTCTAGAAATGTCCAGTGTTTTAAGCATTGTATTAACGTTATTGCTTGGTTCTAAAACGCTTCTCAAACGTTTAAGTTCTGTAATGTTTTTAAAATGTTCCACTAGCAACTTAAGAATGTTTATGTTTTTGATATGATTTATAACATTTCTGCTAACATTACTGCAAGAACCTTTTTGATAACGTTGAGGGAACTTTCAGAGAACATTAGCCAGCATTCTGAGAACGTTCCCTGTTAGCTGTGCAGTTATTCTCCTGTAATGGTTTCGGTTTGGCAAATGTGAACTTTGGTTAGCAGAAGGTCAGCACGGAAATGCCGTTGTGATTGTGCATTGTACAGAGTGCCAGGTTTATGTGATCTGGTGTTGTGACATTTAAACTGATTCAGATACAGCTTGCGTAAGGCATTGTGAAGATAAGGTTCCTAAAAACTAGAGAATGTCACGTAAAAACAAAGCAAACTGTAATTGATCACTTCACAAGCTGCTCTTCCTGTGTAAGTTGGTGGTTCCTGGCCAATTTAGGTAGCAAACAGCACAGACGTTTTGCTGCAGTCAAAGGTCTGTGTACAAGACACAATAATAGTTGGAATTTCATTTGTTATTGCCAGTGGTGGAAATATCACACACTTCACCTTTTACAGGGATATTTCACCCACTGACAATTCTTCCAACACAAAAGAAGATATTTTGAGAAATGTCTTGGTGGTTTTGTGTCCATACAATAAAAGCCACTGTTGTTTGGTTACTAACATACTTCAAGATATCTTCTTTTGTGTTCTTCAGAAGCAAAAAAAGTAACCTGCAAGCCTCGTGGTTTATTAAACTCTCCTCTTTGAAGCCTTTGCAGGTTTCATCTGCCATTATTTTAACTGGATCCAGGTTGTGTACAGTACAGTACAGTGAGTACAGTAAAGTAGAGGCTTTTATTCATCATCTCATTGATCACTGCTGTACAAACAGCTGCTGAGTTTTGCTAATTAGTTTTGCAGAATTAGACTAATTTTGTAATATTTTTAAAACGTTCCACTAACAACTAAAGAATAACGTTTTTGATATGATATGCTTGTTAAAAACGTACTACTAAAGTTATTAATGAGCAGGAATAACTTATTCAATCTCTTTCACCTCCAGACTAATTCTGTAATGTTTTTTAAAGGTTCCACTAACAACATAAGAATAACAGTTTTGGTATATATGATGTTTATTTGTATATAATATAATTCTAACTATAAGCCATGCTGTTTTCTTGTCTCTGTCCTGCTCACATGTTTAGAAGTTCACACGTCACACTTTTTTAAGCAGAGCGCTACCCCGCCTCATTACCCACGCTTTCCTGACAATTAATTCTGGAGGTTTTTGCACACAACCCACCGCAGGCCCGTGTTGTCTTCTTATGCCGCTGCTGTTAAATGCCACCGGAGATTTTTATCATTATCAAAGATGTTTCTGTCCACGGTTCTCATGTTATGAGATAGGACACACGGGGTTGTTTTAACGTTACGCTTTACTTGCCGCTGGAGGTGAAACGCCAGAGGAATAAGTGGGTACTTCATAACGCAGAGGTCACAGTGAGTGCACACGCCGGAAAGCCACTTGCTCTGTCTTAGAACGCTCTGATTGGCTCCTTCAAATGTGTTGCCGTTAATTAAAGACGAGTAATTGCTCAGACGCCCATCAGATTTTGCTAATTAAATGAGTTCTCTCTGCGAGAGCTCCGTCTAGACAGTGAAAATGAAATAATCCCAGCAGTTTCTAAACTGCAGTTTTGCTAGGAAGAGAAATGCACATTTTGGGGATCTTTGGGGATAAGTCTTATTTGGGGTCAAGTTTAGAGCGGCTGATAAACACTTCGTTCCATTTAGAATGCATTCCGATTCACTGATTCGTCAGTCTGACAGATGTCTGATGTCCAAAGAGCAGCCTGTAATCAAACAGGAGCCTCTGTAATCCTCCAAGCTCCAGCTCTAATGAAAGCCGAAAGATTTGAGCTGCGTTCCATCGTCCAGTCAGAAGTGTGATATGACTGTTTGGTTGGTGGTAACTGGGTTGATCACAAATTAATTTAGTCACCATACTCAAAATACACCATTCTTATTTTTAATGACATATTGCAGTGTTTATTTTTTATGTTAGATTTTTACATTAACTTCAGGTTACACATTTGATCAGTATACGTGTTCCCTGGGAATCAAACCCACAACCTTTGCGCTGCTAACGCAATGCCCTACCAGTTGAGCTGCAGGAAGCGTTTAGTATTAGTAAGATGTAGTTGCACCATTTATGTCATATTTATGTCTAAACACCACATCTGAAAAGCGTTACAGGAGACACTACGACCCGATGACCCATGAATTAAACAGTTTGTTACTCTCAATCAATGAGTGGCAGCTTCCTGAATATCTGGGGAAACCCTGAGCATGCTGGAATATTCAGGCCATTGCTTGCCAGCAACAAACACATGAAATGAAACAGTTCACACGTCACGCTGTGTAGCTAATTTCGTGAAAGGGAGAGCTATTTAAAGTTGCATTCGTTTATTTTGCTGTGACATTCATTTGACGGCTTTGTGTGCAGTAAGCAAGCTAAGTGGATTTAGCCAAACCATCTTCAGACGTGGTGACATTAACATATTCATTGAATGTGAATGAAGTATTTATTGTCTCAAAGTGTCTACCAGCAAACTGTTTTAATACAGTCTCTCTGATATAAGTTTGCCAAAGGCATTTCACTCTCACATACATCTGTATTCTGTCCATATTCAGTTTTGCTCACAGAAGCAACCTGAGGGAATCGATCAGTGTGATTGTTTTCACCAGCACCGCTGTCACTCAGCGAGATGTCAGTTGTGCTTTTCCATGATAACCTTGAGTCCTTCATCCGTTCATAACTCTTCCTACAGTACGTGTACTGTACCTGTCTCCATAGAGACCGGTTTGTCTCCAGTCCGGTTTGTCTGACCAGATCAAATGGATTGTGGGACACGCCATGAAAGTGCACAAATCAGACTGTGGAAAGGAAGATATCTGTGATATATTCTTCTGCTGTGGTCTCCAGACCTCATTGAAAATCTGGCGTCTGGCAACTAGGAATGTTGTAGGATTTTAAGAAATGTTTGACAAAGAAGCTTTGTAAAGAAATAAGCAGTTCATCTGTGATTCTACTGTAAATTTCAGCTGTAAATGTTTCATCCTCATTGGTATTTTTGGTTGGGGTTAGCCATTTATGACCCACAAATATGTAACAAAACTAAAATTGCAAACAAAAACAAAGACAGGGCCTTTAGGTCCATCAGAGAGTTGAAAACAAATCATGGCGACTATTTGTCATGGCTGGACATTTCACAAACCAACCCATGAGGATTTCATGACGCTCGGGCGATAGTTTGGCCGGCAGACACACCTGAGGGTTTGAATTCAAATGTCTCGCTGTGACTTTATTAACCTTTGCACTGGTTCGAGAGTGCAGGAGTCACCCAAAGCTGTAGCAGAATCTGAAAGTAATCACACATGCACCACACAGTGTCCTGACAATAGTGCTGTTTGAATGGTACCACATCAGGGATAAAGGGGTCTTACAGCTGTTACATTTGTATGACCGCGTGAGGCATGTACGACTGTCAGTGGAAAAACTGACATACACCAGTTTGCTTACAGGAAAGATATATTATGATCGTTTTGTCTTTAGAGCCGTTTTTGGCAGCAGTAAGTCACAGTTACAAAAATTTAACAGTGGATTATTGCTTTCCTTAAACTAGGGCAACAACATATTTACGTTTATGCGTTTAGCAGATGCTTTTATCCAAAGCGACTTGCAGTGCATTTAAAATATACATTTAATTTAGTATGTGTGAAATTTTATGTTTCAAACAGAGATGGCGACAGAGAGGCAAAAGTTACAGGTAGCAGCTATAATGTGAATCACACGGTGATTTAAGGGAACCGTCTTTCTTGCTGGCAAATGAAAATGGACTTGCAACTTATTTCATATGACTTAGTGAAAAATAATTATTTTGATTTTAGTGAAGACATTTACGAATCAGCCTCTAAAAGCCAGTTATGAATCATGGGGAGCAGGAATGTTTTCGCCTGACAGGAGAGGCTGCAGGTTCGAACCCACGCCGTAACTCATTTTAATAAACCAAAACTGCGTCCATACGGATTGTCAGTGAATATACATCAGCAGTCCGAACACATTCGTTTGAGAAACAGTAGTGACTTACAATGTGCTGGAGAAATCTTTCTCTCTGCTCTTACAAACACAAAGATAACTCGGCAAAGCATTAAAAATAAACTCGGCACCAGATTTCCACTCATTATAACACAAATGAAACAGGCGATTGGAGATGCTCCCTCATCTGATATTGTGTCTAGTTTTTTATTATAATCTAGAACGCAGCACACAGTTTGTAAACACATCACATCACTGTCCTTGCACAACCAGTGTGCAGCCCTTCAGCCCTTCAGAGTTATTTTTGTCACCTCTCTCTCTTATTTGACATTTATATAACACAGTGTTTTTCTTTAAATAAGTAAAGAGCAGAAGAGAATCACAGATGGTGATTTTTTTATTCTGTCCTCCATGTGTAAGAGGAAAACGTGATGCGCAGCTTCCTGACTGATGGCTGATTCTCTGCATTAGGCCACCTGTTAATGAACCTGGATGAGGTGGAGAGAGAGGGGCGAGAGGGGCTTGTATTTTTATGCGTTATTTCAGGCACGTTCAGAAAGCAACTTCTCTCCTTCATTTAAACACACGAGATGATACAGATCATTTTTCTGCGTCCACATTTACTCTTGTCAAATCGACTAGTCTGGCAAATATAGTGGAGTTTAATTTAGCCCCGATTGCTTTTGAGTGTGCTTGCCGTTTTCCGTGTCCTCATTCGTGAAGTCACCGGTGTGGTTTCTTCTAGAAGATCCCGAACGTGATTTCAATGGCGTCCCCCCCCCCGACAGAAGTGCCGGATGAGGCCGTAATTATCATCTTTTCTCCAGGATTGTGTTCCGCATGCAGAAATGAAAGGCAATGAGCCGTAATATTTGATTTATGGAGTCAGTCATTCGATTTTCAGGGAAATCAACAACAGTTTATCAGCACTGCTTCTTTATAACTGGTGAAAAAAACTTGTTGATGCAAAGGCTGCTGGGAAACGTTCAGACGCTTATTAATGCATCTTATGGCCTGAGGGACACTCACTTCCAGGTTTTTAATAGTGCTTTTAAAATTAATGTGTGCATTCACTCGCATGTAAACATTCTGTGGCGACTTCACCTGCTAATGCAATAACCAGCACTGAAGGCCATGCATTAACCGGCTCAAGTTCAAAGCCCTTCATTTTATTTCTGCGTCTGTTATGTGGTTAATCCTTTAATTTTATAGGACCTCTAATACACGCCGGTGAACGTTATCAGCGTGACGGGAAGTTCAATGAAATGCGTGTTATAAAAGGCAAGCTTTTCTTACTGTTTGTGAGCCTGTTGTCAAAGTTTGAGAACAGCCAAACAAAATGACGGGTTGGCTGGACTCAGAAAGCGGTTTAGTGAATCAAGGACAGGAATATGACATACAGTGAACTGGATTTTGTGAATTTGCAAACACCGGAGCAGGTCTTAAACACAAGGCTTGTGACTAAATATTTTGGGGTTTAAGGGCTTAATTAGTACTTGCTGTCGAGGCCTTTTCTGCTATTTGAATAAGGCACAAACAAATTATTTTCAGGACTGTTTCACAGCCTGAAGGTTTCCCATGAAACAATTCCACAACCCCATTACATTCGTGTAGCATTCTGTTGAGACGGTAATTGTGAAAATACTGAAACCCAGTGAATTATGAATTATTCACTGTTTAAAGGCAGGGTGGGTCACTTTTTCTGAAAAAACATTAATTGTTATGCTGTTTAAAAGCCTTTTCATATCACTAAGTAAAATGATCTACATGTATTTATATCGATATATATGTTCTGTGGAAGGCACAGGACCATAACATGTTCATCCAATCATTGCATTCAGTCATTATGTTGCTTTATGGAATATTCATAACTCATTAAGGCGAAAAGTCTTGGAGAAAAAGCATTTAATATACATAAGATTATGTAACATTAAGCCAGCGGCCACTCGCTCGTAGCTAATTTGACAAAGCTAGTGTGAATTAAATAAAAGTCTCGCCAGTGGCTCAAATGACTCGCACTGTTTCAATCGCCTAGAATAACTGATAATTGTGCGACGTGCCTTCATTTCACACTCCGCGGGGTTGCGTGAACTGCCAGCTGTGAGATGTTTTGCAGCTTTCAGCTCGATTCTGAAGCAGCACAATCATGTTGCAGTCACACAGGCTGACGTACGTGATGTCATGATCTTGTGTTTCTCACAGACTGTTTTATTTCATACAGAAAGTTTGGGTGACGTTTTGGCCCACCTAATGTTATATTTAAATAACCCACAATTGACTTCATTGTAGAGTATTTTAGCAGAAAAAGAAGTCATTTCAACGGATAATTCAGCCAAAAATGAAAAATCTTCCATCATTTACGCACCCTCATGTCGTTTCAAACCTGTATGTACTTTTTTCTGCTTACGAGAAACACAAAAGAAGATATTTTGAAGTACGTTGGTAACCAAACAACAGTGGCACCAGTTGACTTCCATTGTATGAACACAAAACCGTTGAGACATTTCTTAAATTATCTGCTTTTGTGTTCCAAAATGTTTGGAATGAATTGAGGTGGGTCAATGTTGAAAAGTGTTCATTTTTCGGTGAACTATCCCTCTATAAGAAATTTTAGGAGCTCTGTAGAGTTCATTTCTGTTCTTTCTGAATGTTACAAATAGACTTATTACAAATCGTTGAAGTGTTCGTAGCTGAACGAGGACCATTTGGGTTGCGATCCCTTTTTCTCTTTCAGCTCTTTGCACTGAATGGAGTTCGGCTGACTCCAGCCTGAGCTTCAGTTGACTAGACAAGCTTCTCTGAAGTCTGAAGTCGTTGCATTTTGGTTACATCAGTTGTATCTTGGAAACATCAAGCACTTTTGCCATCTGAAGCGCTTCAGGTTGTTGGAGGCGGGATATTCATAGTAACACGGCAATTGAAACTAACTCTGCTGCAGTTTAATGATACTTAACGTGCGCTTTGGGTGTAATATTTCCAGCGGCACGGCAGAGAATTTAAAAATCATTGATTATTTGGCGGCCTCTGAGACTTGTCAACATGTTTAGGCCCACTGACTGAGATAGGTTTGTTTTTCTTGGAGCTTCATTAGGATACGCAATGCACCCTCAAATGAAGCAACAAGATCCATCAGCTTGGATGCCCTTTCTGCTCTCGTCATGGTGTCGCCGGGACATTTAACTCAACAGATGCTTACATAACAGCTTCCAATGAGACGAGCAGCCAAGATAACATTCATTAGCCATGAACGGTTCACTTAGCAGCTCGTCCACTTCCTGTGTGGCGGATGCAACACCTCTCAGCTGTTGGAAGTGACCTGATTAAGGTTGACATTTACAGTGATAGACATTTTGATTCACTTAATTAAAGGGACGGGGCGTCGGGACTTTGGCATCGAAAGCCTCAGATAGGGTCATGCTAGCGCATCGTTTTCAGCCTTCCGTCCATTATATTAGTGTTGTAAGTGTTTTTGCTAAGCCTGTTTTACACAAACTACCTAACTAATGTAAATTAATGATACATGGATTTGATGTATATAGTATAGCGGAGCTCCTTGGTGTGATAGCAAAGATTATAGAATTAACAAGATGCCACAGTTCTACAGCAATGCTGTAGCAGAGGAAGTCCCGCCTACTGGGAGAAAGAGCCAATCGTCAGTCTCTAAACACTAACGTTGTAAGGTACTTGATAGCCTTTCCGCACGTGCAGTACCTGAAATGATCTTAGAAAACTTTACAGAATTTATGGCTGATGTCAAGTTTAATAGCTGGTCAAAAATATTTAGTTTTATCCTGATTATAATCAGTGATTTTAGACTGTCATCTGCCCATTCAAGTAGATAGGACTTGGTCTTGTATGACTGAAATAGCTGCCCGGAGACATTAAAAAGACGGCCACCGAGTGCGGAGACTTCCGTAAAGAGGCTTTTGTGATAGTTATTGATGTGGACCCGAGTCTAATTGGGGTCATTTCATCGGTTAGTGTGAAACAGGTTCTGAAATCGGTTTGGACCAGCATACCAAATAAAAATATGGTCTGTAATTTGTTCTTATTTTTTTAAAATCTTGTTTTAAGCATAATATTTACAGCTAAATGTATACTTAAAACAAGCATCCTTTTGCCAGTAATGAAAAACTTGAGGAAAATAAACTTATTATCATATTAGGTTTCATCTTCAGAACATAATTTGCACATTTGCCTGCTTCCGGTCACATTTATCTTGGCATGATGTCTTTCTCATAACTGCTTGTTTGATTAAATTGCCCTCAGAAAGCAGCCCGCATTGTCCGCATCTCTTGCGACGCATTCACAAACGCAGGTGCCTTTTTGGTGTGTTTAAAGATTTAGTGTAAATCCAAGACTTCAGCACCACAGTAAAACAGACGTCTTCCCCTCCTGAGAATTTATCTATCTGCAATGGTAAACAAGTGCCACAGGTCCTCACGGTGGTACTTCAGTTGATGAAGCGAATGTATCGCGGTTCAGACTGCAATAAAAACGGATGAAAAGGGGCTGCACAAGACTTGCACAAGTTGAATCAAGTAAAAACAGCTTTAAAGGAGGAGTTCACCCATCATCGAACACACTGTCATCATTTACTCCCCCTCATGTCTTTCCAACTCCCAGAGATGTTGAACAATGTTGAGGGTCCCAGCTAACAATTTTAAGGTCGTAAGAACATTCCCATAATGTGCCCGTTAAGTAACAAAAACGTTAAACGCATTATTTTAAAAGTCCTAGGAACGGTCCAAACGATTTTTAAACCTTGTATTAACGTTACTTCTTGGTTAAAAGAATGTTATTCAAGCATTTTGTAATTCTGTAACGTTTTTAATTGTTTCACAAACTATTTAAGAATAACATTTTTGAAATATGATATATAACTTTAAAGAAATGTTCTACTAACGTTACTGCAAGAACCGTCTTTAATAACTTTTAGAGAACGTTAGCCAAAGTTTTGAGAATATTTCCTGTTAGCTGGGGTGTTGGTGTTGCTTTTATTCTCATAACATTTTGCTTAAGATCTCTGTTTGTGTTCCAGAAAAGAAAGAAATTCATACAGGTTTGAACAACACGAGGGAGAGGAAATGCTGACAGATTTTTCATTTTGGATGAACCGTTTCTTTAAACTTCAGCGTGTCATATGGGAACCTTAATTTCCTCTGACAGGGCTTCTCAAAAGTGGCCCATTTCCTGTCTCTCTTGTGGTCAAACAGATGGTCAGCCTGGACGGCTGATCACGTCTTTCTCTGCTCCTCCCGGCACCGGCTCTGACTTCAGGCTGAGCCCTAGATCTGCACGTCCAGTCTCACTTGCTCTTTTTGTCACCATCCCTGGAGGGCTGCAGGAAAACTTAGCCTGTCTGAGAAAGTGAATAAAATATATTTCCTGAGTTGGCCGGCAAGCTGTCATCTCCCATAAGCTGCTTCAAGCAGGATGTGGGCAAATGGAGCGTTTAGACGGGCAAGACACGCACCTTCTGTCACTCCATTTTGTAGCCTTGGGTTGCCCAGCTTCAGGTTGCAATATTGTTTAATGACTGTGGCTGGAGAATTCGCCTGTAGCTATCATACTTCAAGAGATTTATGTCTCATACTCAGAGAGAATATGTAAAATGCCATTTGACAGTTAAAGTCTGCCATTAATTTGCAGAGGAGATACAAATATTTGGGGTTTAAAGGTCACGCTTTCATTTGTGTCCTCTGTACTGTGATAATATCAGAGTATTTCTGGAAGAATTGCGCAGAACACAATCAATACAACAGAACAAACAGGGCATGTTTTGCACACAGATCTTCATTTGATGGCCTCAAATTTCAAACACATTTTTCAGTGTCTGCAGAAGGTCTTTGAAACGTCATGGCTAATAAAGATTTCTAAGCTATACGACAATGCGATGGAATTTTTCTAGGCATTTTGATTCCATCTTTCTGTTTGACGCCACAGCTGCGATCTGTATTGCAATTTAAATGCAGTCTTTCACCAAGACGACACTTTTTTTGTGGATTGTAAATATCCCACCTGCAGTTTTGGAGGCCAATAAAAATCTAGTTTACTCTGTAACTTTAATGTTGCTGGATGTGCAGGTGTATTATTAGATTTCATCACGCGTTGTTTTTTACATGCACTAATGATTTTCTCAGCCTTGTAGTTCAGTGAGGGCAGAATATATTCTAAAGACAGAAGAAAGTACCAATTAAATGTGATTTGTTGTTGCTATGGAAAAAGCACAAGCAATTACAAATGCATATGAGTCACAAATGATTCTCTGATTTTGCTTTTCCTTACATTTAAGGAATACACTTAAACATAACATTTCCCATACACTTAAGAATAACATTTTTGATATGATATATAATGTTAACCAAGTTCTACTAACGTAACTGCAATGTGTTTTGATGACTTTTTGGGAGAACTTTAGAAAACGTTCTGAGAACGTTCCCTGGGTAGAATCTATCCACGAAAGGTTGTTCCCTCATCATTTTATCATGGTAGTGTGATATTTCATTTCTGTCATTAGTGTAATCTGTTTTTGTTCGTCTGCTGACATGAAGACTCGTTTGAAGCACTGACTTCTGAGGAATGACTTACTTGAAATGTGCTTCTTATAATTGCTGTGAGGGAATAGGGTCGGCCCGGCCCGTATCAGTGTAATTAGTCTACTTTGTAAACTGTGCAATGAAAAGGGACGAGGCCAGATATCAGGGCATCCGAGACCCTCGTGTGGCGTGCACAGGGGATTGTGGGTAATCTGCAGGTCCAGACCGAATCTGCAGTCTGATTTTAGCACAAAATCTGGGCAGTGAATTTAAACATTGTAAAATGCGTTACCACATTAGCCACAATATTTAATAATCAAAAAGGAATAGAGCTTATGTTGAACTGTAAGAAGCTTCCGATGGCACAGATTCAGATTGTGAGACTTTTTTTTGTGTGTGCACATGAGTGACTGGAATTTTTTAGGACATTAAGGACTCACATTATAAGGGCACGGTGACTCTATACTGATGGTTGCTCTGGAAACATGGCATTTAAAATACTGCTCTCTGCCATGAGTATTTGCATGTTGGATATTTAGTTAGACAGATTTTGTAAAAACATTTAGGCTAATGAGCAGGCTAATGACATCACTACAGCTCCATACCCACACTGTCGCCTGCTTCTGTCGCCCCTTAATGCCAGAATTGATTAAGCATTACAGATTCATATCCAGAAGCCATTCACAACACTGTCACGGTTACGAAACGCCGCTCTGGTTGTGTCGTACAGTGTGTATAAATTGTCCTGAGTATCAGTGTGAAGTGTTTCGAGCGGCTCTCGACTGGCCAGAATCTATAATGATGGCCTGTGTACAGAAAGATGATCCAACCCTGATAAAAAAAAAGAGAGAGAGATGCTAGAGCTTTCTAAATGTACTGGAATATAAGGGCTGTTTGGATTACGATACTTAGCAATGGACGAAGGCATTAAGCTGCTGTTTATGGTTTTTCCGTGCCAGATATTTGCACAGGCACATACAGTAATGACCACAAATATGTTTTATTGAAATGGCTTTTGCGGTAACAATATACATGAGCTATTAAAGGATGTATGTATATTTTATTAATTTTGGGTTGTAAGAACATTGTGTGTCCTGTAAGTAACAAAAACGTTAAAAATGTCACTTTGAAAATTCTAGGAACGTTCAAAATGTCCAGTTTTTGTTGTATTAATGTTATTGCTTGGTTAAAAGAACTTTATTCAAACATTTGTTCAGAAGGTTTTTTAAACATACCACTAACAACTTATGAATAACATTTTTCATATGATATATAACATTAATAATGTTCTACTAATGTTACTGCAAGGACATTTTTGATTACTTTCCAAAAGCTTTCAGAGAATGTTAATCAACGTTCTGAGAACGTTCCCTGTTAGCTGGGAATTTGCTGTGCGTTAGAGCAACAAATCTTCAATGGGTATTTGGACTCACCGCACTTAGACTCGTGCGCTTATTTAATCAAGGTATCCTGTTTCCTCTCGACCGTAAACCTCACCGAATCAGTGTGTGGCAACAAGCTAATGACATCATACCTCAACAATTGTGACATCATCACTGCATTAATGTATCTCAGGAGCTTGAGGTGGAATACATTGCATTATTGATTTTTTTTTAGGGCAGTAGGGCTAAAAGCTCTCTATAAGTGTTTGTTGTATGACGAGCTAAACATTTTTTTTATTGAATATTGATGAGGCTACACAGTTTGTGTGAAAATAGAGCATAAGAAGTTGCTTTGAACTGTTGTTTTGTGTAAATTTAAGGGCTGCTAAAGGGGCTTTTAACCACACTTGGGGCCTGGAGCAAAAGGCTCCCGGGGGAGCTTTAAGGTCTGTACTGTAGGCAAAGGGGCCATATGTAGTCATACTTATATTTAATGTATGCATTTGGCAGATGCATAAAAGGGATTTACGGTGCTTTCAAAATTTGTTTATCAGCCACGCGTTCCTTGGGAATCGAACCCATGACTTTGGTGTTGCTAGCGCTGTGCTCAACCAGGAGCCACTGGCAATTAATGTGATAAAATTTGTAAGCATAGGCAAATACTTTTGATATAGCAATGATACTTTTCGTGAATTTATTTCGTTCTAAATAAATGTGACAGTTTCAGAGATTCTCGTGATCTAATTTCAAGAACTCGGCAGTAAGTTGAAATGGAGATGGCATCAAAACTATGAGGTCAGCTATGTGCCATTAGTCTTATGTGAGTGATCTCAGATTTGGTTTTCAGTGTCCACTTGCATCCGTATGAGTCAGACTCAGAAGTCTGTTTTTCAGTTCTGCAAACACGTGATGTAAACCTTGTATTTTGTTTTGTGTTTTGTGTCTGAAATGGGAAGGAATATTAACCTTTTTGCATGTGCTTTTCCGAACCCTAGTTTGGGTTACGTGCGGGGTGTCTTGTTTTACTTCAGCTGCGCAGGGTTGGCACTGACAGGCAGACAGCGCGCCACAGGCGAGGTCAGAAATGCCAGCCGTCTGCTGTGACGCCTCCCTCCTGAGGCTCTTGCATTTAAGATGGGAACAAGTCTGTTTTGGCCTGGATCCTGCCTGCAATATGTCTTTTCAGAACATGACCCAGCTAGCAGTTTTAGGTTGTAAAAGCTTTCCCTAACTTTTCCATTAAGTATCAAAAATGCTTAAAATGTTATTTTGAATGTTCTAGCAACGTTCAAAGTTTTTTTTAGACAGCGCTATTTGCTTGGTTAATAAAAATGTTATTCAAACATTTTAATATATTTGGTGACGTTTTTGAAACACTCCATTACTTAAAATAACGCTTTATTAACGTTGCTGCAGAAACGTTTGTGATACCTCTTAGAGAATGTTAGTTCAAAGATCGTTCGCTATCAGCTGGGGAACCCTTTCAGTGCATTTAAGATCTTGTTACAATTTTTTATGAAAATATTTGCTTTGGTTCTGCTAAACTCTTTTCTGAATATGAAAACTGAGGCTGTTAATGTCTTTTTTTGGGAACTCGTGTACTTAGAGCTTATCAGAGATGTAAAATGATTTACTTGGGGGAGTCTAGTAAGGACCAGGGCTGTGTTTGTGTATGTACATGCTGTGTGGTGCTGGATTCTTCACCAGCAGACAAAGGTTTATCGAATTATTTCAGAACAACCCTGTAAAACAAGCTTTAAAAGAAGTTGCTACAGGTAGTAACAATAACCACCTTTAAAAAACGTGCATTTATTGCCACAGTAAAGTCGTACATGTTGCCTTTGAACTTTTTATTGTGGAATTATTTCACAGTTTTAACAATTAAACTGTATTCACTTCTTTCGTTGTACTTGTGTGTGAATGTAATTGGAACAAATTAGTAAAACAATGAACGTTTCTGGATGAAATTAGTGGAACGCTGAGTTTAGCGTGTGTTTTAATGAGTGAACAGACTGTCCCTGCAGTAGCTTCATATATTTAGGCTGTTGCTAAGCACTTTTCGTGGCTTCGAACTGTTTTCATTAGTCTAAAATGATGAAATTACACACTTCAGCTTTAAACCTGATGATTGTGTGATTTCAGACAAGTTTCCCAAAAACTCCCAACAGTTTATGAACAGCAGAAAGTCATTTTTAGACAAGTGTCACCATCATCGGACCTGAAGAGTCAAATGTCCTTTAACATGAAGATTAAAAGAACTTCATATCAGCCTGGCTGAGCGTTTCATTCTCTGATCTGATCTCTGATATGTTTTACACACATCAGCTCTTCCGTCTTTGTGCTTCAGTCTCTATTTGTCTGACTCTCGGCTTTTGTTATTCTTGCCACAAAACAACATTGCAAGTAAAAATGTTTAGATCATCTTCTGAATCGACTCACGAAGTCACTGCCAGCACCTCTTTAGACCTATTTATAGAGTATTTACTGTATAATTTAGAGAGGTCTTGTTGAAACTACCTGAATTACTCTGTGAATTTAACATCTAAACCAAATAATGAAGGCTATTTTGACTCTGATCGCTGTAATTCCTCATGCTATATGATTTCCAGTTTAAAAAGCTCAGCAATCAATCACAGGTTGTTTAGGTCAGAGTCAGATGGGCTGTTACAAAATGCGACATCTCCCAGAAATCCTGTAGAATTCGACCAATCTGACGGCAACTTCTAAACTCCTGAAGTATTCTCAGTTCTGTATATCAAACCATTTTTGCAAGCAACATATTAATCACAAGCATTTCATTTGGTTGAGGACTCTTAAAATTATGACGCTGAGTGATGTATTGTGGAGTTCTGTTAGTTCAATTATAATAATTGATCGCATGGTATTTACAGCTCAGGTGATTGCCTGAATCATAACTGCTGTTGAGATGAATGTATGCGAACTGTACGTGTGCTTACATGCACATTACATTATGAAGTTCTATTATTGATACAAATAGACATGATCCAGCATCCACAAATAAACTTGTAAAGACCCGAACCATGTTTAAAGAAATGACTTTCTACAGGAATGTCGATTTAAAGGGACGTAAGCCCTGACTTGTTTTTAAGAATAACGAAACGCCGACCCTTTAAAAGCCTCATTACTGTCCACAAAAGCAGCGATGTCTGTTTTGAGGTCGGGCTCATGCTTTCAGTATGGGCTGGTAAAGATGAATTATTCTCCTCAGGCTTGTGCTGTGCAGTGACTGTAATTAAATAACCTCTGCTGTTAATTAGCATTCTTTAATTACCTGCGCTGGCCTTTCATCATTCTCTCTCTCTCTCTCTCTCTCTCTCTCTCTCTCTCTCTCTTGTTCTGCTCGCACAGTCAGCATTCATCTGCACCCCGACATATTTTCTTAGTAGTTCAATGTGAAGTGGTGGGTGGTAGATATTACTGTTTTGCTGCCTAGGCAACATGACTGACTGTCTTCCCTTCCCAGACTCTGGCAGGTACAGCGGTGGTATCAGGTGGTTGTACCGCATTGCTGTGATATATAGTGTGCTTGTGAAAATTTGCTTGATTCGTATATCATTATATTTAGGCAGTAGAGTGGGGTAAGATGTGTCGGTAAGCTGCACACCCCTCCCCTGTTACTGTAGTTTCTCCCAAAAATATAAGGAAGGGCGAGCAAAAAAATGATTGCTTTGTTTTCAGAAAATTATGCTTTTAAAAAGTCACACAAAAGTCAGGGAGGCTGCTGTACAAAAGAACAAGAAAATAACATCTTTGAGGTTGGAATGTGGAATATAAAGCTATTATTTCAAGTCAATAAAGTAAATAAAACATTCTAACCTTGTGCTACCATGTTGACTCATAAACCTATTAAAGTTCTGGCTGGTTTATTGAGATCTTTAGAAAAATGAACATTCAGAAAAGTAATACTCTAGAATAGGGTAATGCATTATTGAATTTTTTGTATAACACTAGATTTACGTTCATATTTTTGGTGATATGCTGTCACAGGAACACAGCATTAGTAAAAAGTTATTTATGAAGACAGCCCTCCACATTACCCAGAAGCCCCTGGGCTAACACTAAGCATCTCTGCTGTTTTTGTCTGAACTTCCAGAGAAACCCCTGAAGGACGGGGACGACACAGCTGACCTGTCCCTGTCAGACACTCTTTTTGCCCACTGGGGTCATGATCTCGGCCCAGAGAGCCGCAGAGTGGCCCTGAAGAAGTTCCAGTACTACGGTTACAACGGTTACCTCAGCGACAGACTTTCTCTGGACAGAGTGATTTCAGACCTCCGGCCTGATGGGTAAATGAATCACACGCCGCTCGCTCGTCTAAGTCTTTTGGTTCTGTCCTTCTGCCTCACTCAGTTCTTTTCTGTGACTATATTTCTGCACTGAGTGCTCTTTTAGAAATATTGATTTGCCGTCATCGCCCTGCTCATTATAGTGAACAAAAAGAATCGCTTAGACAGAGCAAAGAGATGGAGACGGCAGTCTAAATTGTCCTACAGATTGTTGTTCCCTTTTTTTTAATTAACACAGAATCCAACAAAAAGGATGTTTAGTCTTTTTTTGGGAGACTGCCCAAAAAGCTTTTAGCTTTAGTGATGCTTTCTCTACCCTTGTCCCCCTGCAGCCCTTGCCAGAAAATCTTAAAGGAATGTGTGATGAGCTAAAATTAAATTTTTTTCTCTCTTATTTTTCATTTGTATCTTTATTTTATAGTTTTCCAATTCTGATAGCAATTCCGAATCGGAATCCTGTCCAACATTCCTGTAGGAGATGTGTGTTGTTTCTGGTTCCTTCTCCTCCAGGTGCAGAAACATCTCGTACCCCTCCAGTCTGCCGCAGGTCAGCATCATCTTCATCTATGTGAACGAAGCGCTGTCCGTCATTCTGCGCTCCGTTCATTCCGCGATCCACCGCACGCCCTCTCACCTGCTCAAGGAGATCATCCTCGTCGATGACAACAGCGATAACGGTGAGATGATCTTCCTGCTCTGATGACGTTTTTCTTTTTATTTAAAGCTGCAATCTGTAACTTTTCCTCTCTACTGCCATCTCTGGTTGAAACATGAAATTGCAGGAAACTTGTGAGTTATTTTGTTGAACATTAATAAGTTGTAAACACCTTCTGTAAGAACAAGCTACAAGTGCTGCACCATCTACAGCACCCAGAAATGTGATATTATAGCCAGATCTTCTTCTATCGGTTTACAGACTGACATTTCCCATGAAATGGCACCTGACGGTTCAAATTATAAATCATTATTATAAACTTACTATTGTGAATTGAGGTAAAGAGATTCTTTTGAACCCTGATCTGTCATTTCTGCTCATTTTTAACCAAAAAAAGTTACGGATTACAGCTTTAACCTGGATGTATGGAACCACCTCTGGTGGGGATTGATTCTTTATGACAGATGAATATGAATAATGCATGCGAATGGATTTGTGCGGAGGCTCATCCTGAGGCCCTGTAGCATGGTAACACTGGGGGATTATGGGAAGCAGATATACATGTATGCGATACACACACACACACACCTAAATGTTTCATGTGTTTTAGCAATTGGAGCTGTAGCATTCTAGTAACCTACAGATATTTTGGTCTAGAAGGAGCTTTTGATATGAATAAAGATATGAAG
This sequence comes from Chromobotia macracanthus, assembly GCA_036877525.1. Classification (NCBI taxonomy): domain Eukaryota; kingdom Metazoa; phylum Chordata; class Actinopteri; order Cypriniformes; family Botiidae; genus Chromobotia; species Chromobotia macracanthus. Next base: position 2,493,345 of record JAZGTH010000066.1, on the reverse strand, counting down.
ACCCGTGTGAAAAGTATGTGTAATTCCAGTGAATGCATCTAGACTATAGCATCTATAACATTGTCAAAATTTAATGAAACTGCTTGTTTTTGATATACAGCGCTACAAAGTTTTAAAATCTGGTATTTTATATATTTAGAGGGAAATAATGGTTATCAATCAGATCTGAAAATTTGCATGTTAAATCCTTTTTTTTGGTTTTGTGGCTTCCATTAAAGATGTGTTTTAAAAACTGCTATCTGTAACTTTTTTTTGTTCAAGAATTAACAAAACCATTTGTTGAGCAAGTACATGAGGTCAGATTTAACACAATCTCCTTATTTTACCTTGATTCACAAAGGTAAGTTTATATAATCTGAGCAGTCGGGTCAGATTTTGCTAGAAATGTCCATCTGTCCAGAAAGAAGATCCGGCTACTATATCACGTGTCCGGGTTCTGTAGATGCTGCATGTTTGTAGTTTGTTCTTACAGCAATTATTTAGAATTTAAATTTGTCATACATGTTAAGAAAATAACTTTGCAAGTAACCTGCAATGTTATACTTCCAACAGAGACAGACGCAAAAGTTACGATTGCAGCTTTAAGAATAGTGTTTGTAATGAAAAAGTGTATTAAATTAGAATGGATAATAGAAGCCATTTTACTTGTCATCAGATTAAATGAGCATGATGTTTCTGTAGCGAAACTTCTTAGTGGAAGATCTTAGTGCTAACAATACCAGGGCAATCGGTTCGATTGGCAAGGATTAAAATGTATAGCTTACAATCACTATACTTCACTTTCAATAAATGTAAAACAATATTCCGTCAGAATAACGTCAGATAAAATTGTTTTTCCTGCAGCGTTTTTTAACCTTGTAAATGTAGTCGGATAATTCAAGTTGTAAAATGCCTTTTTTATGCACTCGTGGTGATAGCTCGGCAGACTTAATTCCGTCGCAGGTGGGAATGCTGGGTTTATTTTGGGAGAGATATCTGTGGGAATCGCTCAGGTGTTCAGTGAAGCACACCGGTCAGGTGGGTTCATCTGAAACCACGAAGCAAAGCCTTGTATTTGATTTCATTCACCTCTTATATATTCGGTTTTAGCGAATAATGACTTGGCAGCAGTTCTAATGCTGAGGTGACCTTTTCTACTGTGTGCACTGTAGTGAGGGGAGGGGGACGGCTAGCTTGAGGTGGAGAGGTGCAGACATTTAATTCTCCGACAGATTGACAGCATCCCCACGTCACACCATCTGGTTGCCATGGTGAGACAGGGTGATGAGTGTCTCGCTAATAAAAACAAACAACACAGGAGGCAGACGGGTGGAGAGTAATCACCAGCGAACACGAAAAGAGACTTCAAATATCACAGGGCGCCGGCAGATATTAGCGCCTGAAGTTCGGCTCCAAACTCGTGTCCATAATTCCCCAAGAGGTCACAAATTTTGATTGGACTGTAATAAAAGTCAGGTACACGTGTCACCGGGGTATTCACGCTTTATTTCTGTCAAGAACTGCAACTTTCTCAGAGGCCACAGAGGTGATGTGGACACAGCAGGTGTGCGGTTCAGTTCAGCTAACAATTTCAGATTGTGAGAACGTTTCCCTATTGCTTCAATTAAGAAAAACATTCATATGCAATACTTTTTCAAAGCATCCGGTTTTTTAGATGTTGTGGTAATGTTATTGCTTTATTATAGAAACGTTATTGACACACTTTTTTGTGCACCCTTTTGAAAATGTTCCACTGACCACTTCAGAATAATGTTTTGATATAAAAACGTTCTACTGTTGTTACTGCAAGAACTTTCAGAGAATGTTCTAAGAACGTTCCCTGTTAGTTCAGAGCAGGGGTGTGGTATGAATTTATATCAGCTGTATAATAAGACCACTCATCTGATCGCCCTGTCCTGTTCTGTCCGATCAAAGCCGAGCTGAGAGAAAACCTGCAGAGGTTTGTGGAAGAGACCAACCAGCAGCGGCCCAACTTCATTAAAGTGGTCCGGCATGACAAACGCGAGGGTTTGATTCGCTCTCGTGTCAGCGGCTGGAGGGCAGCCACTGCGCCCGTCGTCGCACTGTTTGATGCCCATGTGGAGTTCAGCACGGGGTGGTGAGTACCTAGCTAGTAATTTCAGATTGTAAGAATGTTTCCTAATGTTTTCAGTAAGTTTCAAAAACTTTATTTTGAAAGTTCTAGAAATGCTTAAAGGTCAGTATTATTGTTATTGTTTATTATAAGAAAGTTATTTAAACTATTTCTGTACTGTTTTTAAAACATTCTACTAACAATTTAAGAAGGTTTTACTTAAGACGTAAGAATGTTTTTTTAATAACTTTAAGAGAACGTTAGCCAGCGTTTTAAGAATGTTCCCTGTAGGAAGGCAGCTGGATGGTTTTCACAGATCAGGGCTTTACTCTGCTGTGTGAAATGTTGAACCACTGTTCTGTGTGTAAAGTGCATTACATCTCATTTATAATGCAGAGCGGATGGAGAAGTTCATCCTATTTGTTATGAAATAGAATATTGCTCTCATGTTTGAGTCAGCAGAATGAAGGATGTGCAAACAGGCTCACTCACTCACTCATGAAACACAAGCAGAAATCATCTGTAAGTCATTCTTATGTGAAATCATGTAATTGAATGAAAGAAAACGTAAGATCGTTTTTTACGAGTTTCACAATTTCTATATGCTTCGTGAATTAGGCCAAAGGTTCATAAGAAATCTCTTTCTTGAAAGTGAATTCTTAAAATCATATCTCAAAATATGGTGACTAATATTGTCATGCTACAACCTTAAATATTAATTAAAGTTTTCATGTTATACTATTTATCCATGTTTTTAAACTGCAGAAAAATATATCAGAGATATATGCATATATGCAGTATATATACATATGCATATATACATATATAGCATAGTTAGATATAATATTTTAATATATAATATATCATATTTTATATATTCTTTATGAATTATATATATATATATATATATATATATATGTTTCATAATATGGATGGAGGGCATCAGTATGAGCAGAAGTATCCGTCTACTCCATTTAATCTACTCCTTGTAGCTGTCAAGTCACATAATTGTGACTGTAATTATTCTCTGTACAACATGCCGTCGAGCCCCCCCACCAACTCTAAACTCTCTTGGATCGTGTCCAGAGTGTCTCTTATGCACATCAGCTTATACCTGCTTAGAATTCATGCAGTGCAATATCAACTCATGCACACATGCAGAAGTTTCACGTCAGAGCACAGCGCAGTGGCAACACTGCGGTTTTTATTGAGGATCGTAAACCTGCCTGGGGCTGAAGTTGGTCTTCACTTAACTCATGAGATAGCTTTTAAAAGCGCTTGACTTTTAAATTTGTGATCAGCTTCTGAACGGCACAGTTATGGAAGCCTTTTATGTAGTGAAAACTACAATCAGGTTTAATATGCAACTGTGAAATTAGCTTTTATTTGCCGTCACACAGAAGAGACGCATTAAACATGGTGTTCTGTGATGTTTGTAGTTTCCACACATGAAAAATGGTTTTCTTAATCTGTATTTTGTCTTTTTCCTCTGTGTTTTTTAAAAACGTTTGAACATGGCAAATTTACTTAAGCAGTTTGCTTAGTTACACAAGACTTGCTTATATAATTCTGGAGTGGATTATGGTTATTTTTTCCTATTGGCAATTTTGTTTGTTGTAAGAATAAATCTTACAAAATTTTGTGACCTTTATGCTCCAAACAAGCTAATAAAAATGGTAACAAGGTGAGAAAATTTTGCTCCTAATTAGCCTTGCTTTGAGAGAAACAAGACAAAAATACTGATTATAAAAATACTTTATGTAGTGCAGGAGACAAAGTAGATCATTATATCATCCAGAATGACTGTTCATGAACTCACAGCATGTTTTATCTTTATTGATCAAAGGGCTGAACCAATCCTTCACAGAATCAAAGAAGACAGAACCCGGGTCATCTCGCCTTCCTTTGACAACATCAAATACGACACGTTTCAGATTGAGGAGTATCCTCTCTCTGCTCAAGGCTTCGACTGGGAACTCTGGTGTCGATACCTGAACCCTCCCAGATCCTGGTGGATACAGAAGAATCAAACTGCACCAATCAGGTATTCAAGAACGATACATACACCAATGCTTCAAAATAATCAACAAACTAGTTATACAAAGGACTTGGCTAATAGTTAAAGATATAACAAAAATCTCTATCTTGATTTCTTAAGATGGTGGAAAAGCTTAAAGGGATAGTTCGTGTCGTGTGCATCTAAGAAACACCAACGAAGATATTTTTAGTCCGTCAGTAACCAAACAACAGTGGCGCCCATTGTAATAATTTTCGTTTTCGGGTAAACTGTCGCTTTAATTTATTTGTAGTATTTGTATTTGTAGTACAGAAAACATCAGCCTCTTAAATGGAAGGCAATAGCCCAGCGAAAATGTGTTTGTAAATGAACAATGCAGCGTGTGAATGAAAAAATTCCATCTGTAATAAAATGTTTTCACAAGTTGTTTGAATTGACGTCTGTTGGTGCGGTTGTGTATTTCCTCTCTTTCACCAGAAGCCCTGCCCTGATTGGCTGCTTTGTGGTGGACAGGAAGTATTTTGAGGAAATCGGTCTCCTGGATGAAGGCATGGAAGTTTATGGAGGAGAAAACGTGGAGCTGGGAATCAGGGTAGGAGAGATGCTTTTATTCCCTAGGAGAGCTCTTAAAAGTGGTTTCAAAAGATGGAACATCTAAAGTTTGGAAATATCGTCTCGTAGTCAAATATCAATAAATAATATGGTTTCATTTTTGAGGTCCCCATAAGGAAACAAGCTTAAATCATACGGAACGATCTTTTAAAAATCTAAAATTGCAGAAAGTTTTCTGTGATGGTTAGCTGTGATGTAGAGGGATAAAATATACAGTTTGTACAGTATGAAAACCATAAAACATGAAATCTTATGTGCACGTGAGAGAGAGAGAGAGAGAGAGAGAGAGTCAGCCACATAATGGAGCACTTTAAAGCTTGCTAATGATAACCTGCCAAACTGGCTTCAAATCTCGCTTTAACTGGTGAGGTCCCAACCTCTGGCTGTTTCACTTGTACGGAGACTCGTCAAGACCTCCACCATTTGCCATCAGACCCTTGGGCACTGTAATTAGCTCCCACAGCAAGAATACAAGCCCACGCTACAAATGGATCTCACACACAGAACGCACAGCGGGCACGCCCACAAACGCTGTAGCTTCCATGGGTCATGTGTCTTCACAATACCAAGTAGATCAACCCCCACGACACAAAACCTAATAGATATATTTGTTTTTTCCCCAGATACACTATTAAAGGTCGTGGATAAAGGGCCGTGGCAGGCTGCATATGTGTGGCAGTGTTTAGTACTGTGTGGGCATAATGGCTCTCAACATCTGCTGGTACAGCTGTTTGTCTACAGCTTAATTCCACTCGCTCATCCTTTGAGCTTCTTTGTGCCTGCGAATTTCGAGATGCAACAACGCACAAATGTTGCATTCCTGCAGCTGAGTATCAGACAATCCCAAAGAAGTGAGAAAACAAAGCTCAACGTTTCTCCAGCTTCCAGAGCTGGTTTTCTGTGATCTTTAAATCAGGCACAGTGTGTACACAACGTTGCTACAACGTTATGTAACTCATAAATAGTCAGTCAGTCATAATTTTACATCTTTTCTGTTTAGAAGAAATATAATTTAGATCAAAATTTGGACATCTTGCCGTTTATTGATAGTCACAGTGGGAGGTCAATGAAACATGACCCAGACCAGACTCAAACCCTGGTGTCTTCCACGCGCACCACAGCTGAGCATGTCAGGGCACCCACGCAGACCACAAGGCCACATCTCAAATGACAGCTCTCTGTCATATCTCTGTCAGTCAAACTCATACTGGAGGCAGGGATGCAGGAGAAAATGTCTGGTTTTGTTGACCCGTGTTGGCATTGTGTTTTGACTGAACGTGTTTTTGGTAACGGTGCATGCTCACTCAGAAAGGTCAGTGATTCTGTGTATGTCTATTTTTAGTCTTCGCTGAAGGCCTGTGTTTATCAGCGATGGAGAATGAAACCTTTGTTGATCGTGTCAGATGTCATCATGGATTTATTTACTATCTGTTGCCACAAAATGTCAGTTTTGTTTCAGGTTAAGCGTGATGGGTTTGTCAATAATGTCTGTTTGGGGACGTTTTAACTGGCGGTTATTTAATGGTAGAAGAGTGCCGCAGTTTTGGATGAAGGTTGCCAACCCAGCTAACAGTTTTGGGTTGTAAGAATGTTTTCATTAAGTAACAAAAATCGTTAAAAACAGTTTTTGATATGATGTATAACATTAAAAAGTTCTGTTGTTACTGCAAGAATGTTTTTGATAACATTGAAAGAACATTTAGCCAGCGTTCTGAGAGTGTTCCCTGTTAGCTGGAAAAAAGACGTTTTTGTTTTCCAAAACCAAATTAGCCAAACATCCTTAAACCCAGATGAAAAGATGAATAAAGTACATTTACAAAAGTGAATTTGCATGAGCAATTAGGACTTATTTTAGAGAATAATATCTGCAGTTTATTTTTCACACCCTATTGGCATTCAAAACAGATTCACTGAAAACTGTTGCCTTAATATGTTAGACAAATTAGATTCTTGCAGATTTGTCTTGGCTTAAAGATGTTTAGCTAATTTTACAGGAAAGCAAGACAAAAATACAAAGAACAAACATTTTTGCGGTACACAGCTGCATGTTACCTGGATATTTCGCATCACCTGGTGTTTTTGGAAAGAGACCAAGTCTTAAATCGTCTCCTAGACAATATAATGTGAGTTTGATTCTCATTTCATGCTTGCAAAATTTTCCTCAGTGGGACAGATTACGGTCGGAACAACTCGGTCTCCAGCAGGTATTGTATGCAAATGCGAGAAATTATTTTTTTAATGCTTCAGGAGAACAGACAGCTCAGTCATGGATCATTGGGATTGTTGTCCACGATTATGCAAATGAGTCATTCTACTGGCAAATAGGAGCCGCGCACATCTGTCCACTTCCTGTTGAATTCCGCCCAACTAGTCATAACAGTTAAAGCCAGCCAGGCACGCACGATCAAAGTAAATGTGACATTGCTTATTGTTACAGATGAAATACGGCACATTGTTCCAGATTAAATAAGGTCTTTGCGTACATGGTTCTAGAGTCGGACCCTATAAGTTTGATACCTCTTAGCTGTATTTAAATATAAACACTCTTGTTCAAGCAAAGTGAACTGGAGGCCTAAATATTGCACTAAAATGGCCAAATGACATAGAATCCAGGAATCTGAAACCATATTTTAAAAATATAATCTACATTTATATTTAATCTACATTTATATCTAATCTACATTCAAAAACGGTGCTTCACAATGCCATTGAAAAACTTTTTGGCTCCATTAAGAAGCTTTAACATCCGCAGAACCGTTCTGTTTCACACAAGGCTGTTTGTGGTGGAAAATGGTTCTTTTAAGAACCTTTGACTGATGGGTGCTTTAGGGAACCAAAGGTTTGGGTTCTTCTGTGGCATCAATGTGAAGAACTTTTTTTACATTTCAAGAACGTATATTTTTAAGAGTGTAAACCTAGAAATAAACAACGTTTAAGGGTTTGAAAATATAAAACACAAAAAAACCCCAGAAATGTTAAAAAAATAAAAATATATAGGACTCTGTTCCAGCTAGATAAACCAGAATAAAACAAAACCAGAATAAAAGTGTTTTTGAGCTGGGTGTGAATATTTGAATGAATCGTAGCCCGCTGGCATTTGGCCTACATAATCCCAATGAGAAGATTTACTAGAGAGACTTACAAAGCACATCCCTGCACGAGAGAGATAGTGATCGAGCGAGTAAGCGGGTGTATTTTTGTGTGCGTTTTTGAAAATCTCTCTGTTTAAAAAGCTCTGCAGGAGTGCGGTGGGGAAACCAGGGAATCGAACCCGCATGATCCCACAGAAAACTGGAACACCTCATTCCGAGATCTGCAAAACATACTGTAGACTAATTCAGGAGAAATCATCGACTAGACATGCAATACATAAAAGCGCTTCAGGAAAACAGCAGCACTTTTGATCCGCTCTCCTCTTTACTGACACACCAGGCGGTGGTCGAGCTGGTAAATTGCTCATAATGTCACCCGCCTATCAGGGTAATGTGTTGAATTATGGCAAATTAAATGATCCGCTTATGTTTACGAATAGGTTTTACGACACACTGCCTACTGTGCAGGGAAAAAACCTCTATTGTTTCGTAAAGCAAGAGCAGAATTTCTAAAATAAGAGAGTTGTGTTAACAAACAGTTCTACTACATTCAGAAATGTGCATGTGTTTCAAACCTGTGTGTGTGCATGTGTCGGTGTGCGTGTAACCAGGTATGGTTGTGCGGAGGAAGTGTGGAGGTCATGCCCTGTTCCAGAATAGCTCACATAGAGCGTGCCCACAAGCCCTATACCGAGGATCTGGCAACGCATGTGCGCAGGAACGCGCTGAGAGTGGCTGAGGTGTGGATGGACAACTACAAGAACCATGTTTACATGGCCTGGAACGTTCCACAACAGGTAATACAACCCAAACCCGGACCTTATATGATACATAGGAAGTTGTTAAGGCCTAGAATAAGTCTAGAATGATCATTACATTTATAGGCTTTTAAATATAATTGAAGGCGGTGTAATATATCTGTGACCATATAGCAGTTGAATTCTGTATAAATCTGCCAGTGATGTTGATGTACTTGAATATCAGAGGGTGGATTTCATCATAATCCTGTTGCTACCATTATATAAAAGCATTTTTCCTTTAAAAATGAAATCTGCTTCATTATTTACTCACCCTCATAAAGTCCCAAACCTTGTTGCTTTTGTAATCTGCAACACAGAGAGCGTTCCGCAATTTGGATTTTTCTGTTCCGCGGAAAAAAAATGTAAGCATGAGGAACAGCATGAGGGTAAATAATGTAATTTTCTCTTAATGAGTTTTTATTTTTGGGTGAACTTTTACTTGATAAACAAACAGATTTGAGTGGTTTTAAGTTTTAGTGGCTTGATGGCTTTTATTATAGTAAAGTTCAACACATTACTTGGACTAGCACATTGTAACAGAAGCTAATTGATGCATATTGCTTTTTTTTTGTATTTGCTGTGTGTGGGGTTGAAATGTGACGAACATGTCTCTGATATATGTAGGCAAGTCATTAAAGCTTTCTAATGAGTTCTCGCTTTTGAGCTGTACATACAACACCTTGACATGGTCATTTTACTCCTTCATATACAGCGGCATCATAATTCACTGTAAAAGCTTGACCCTGAAAGACAGAGAGAGGTTTACATTGACACAGAAGATCTGGATTCTGGGCTCTAGAAATGAATTCTGATATGTGCGTGTATGTGGGGCTGTGTTTCTGCAGGACTCGGGAATCGATATAGGCGATGTCTCTGAGAGAAAGGCTCTGAGAGAGAAACTCCAGTGTAAACCCTTCAACTGGTTCCTGAAGAATGTTTATTCGGAAATGAGAACGTACACGGATACAGTCGCTTATGGTGTTGTAAGTGTCCGCTTTTCCTCTAAAAAAAATTCATATTTAAAGGAATAGAAGACTGTGCCACTCCCTCTCATAGGAATTTTAGATTGAATTCCTCAATCTAAAATTCATAGTCCACACGGGATGTCTTTCACAAGTAAGCAGGAATAGAAACTGTTTGTAATAAATGGTATTTTTCTTACTCTGTGTCAGTTGTATTAAGACCTTTCATTTCTTCATTTATCACAATTCAAACCCAACAGAGCGGTTTTCCTAATTGGCATTCTTTTGTGGACTGGGATAATTAAGAGCTTCATTGTGGAGACAAAGGAAAACTGAGCTCCGGGGCATTTTCAGACATATTGGCCATTAGCAGATAGAGCAGGAGAGATGGTTTCTGCATTCTTAATTCATTTCTTGCTGTGTGTTTTTCACGGTGTGATGTGTCAGTTAATATTCTGTGTGTGTATAGCTGAGGAACAGCCTGAGGCCAGATCTGTGTGTGGATCAAGGTCCAGACTCGGACAACATTCCCATCCTGTACATCTGTCACGGATTGACGCCTCAGGTTAGTGTCCAGTTTGCTGTAGTCTTTCTTCCAGCCTTAAGGGATAATAATGAATAAGGTGTGTTTTAACTCATTTGTAAGTCGTCCCCATGTCTGACTCCATCATGACTTACCATGTCTACTTTTGTCACTTTCATTCATACAGTAGAGAGAAACAGGACATAATGGGTAGAAGGGTGAACAGGATTAGTAAATGTAGTTGATTTGAACTTGCATTGTCTATACAAGCACCATGGCTTAATGAGTTGTGCCCTTGCTCGAACAGCTAGCCCACAGCTTGACTTAGATTTGTAGCCTAAACTTTTACTGTGTTTGTACTGTAAGATATATTTGATTTTTTTTTTACTGTAATTCTACTGTTGTCAATCAGAGTAAGGTATTGATTTGTTATGTATATGCTCCATAACAGACTTTATTAATTTTACCCCAAAAGAAGTTACGGATTGCAGTTTTAACATCTTAAATGTACCTGTAAACCAAGACTAACTGACAACACCCTTTCAAATCATTTCAGAGCAAATATATGTATTAATATATTAATATCATCAGAAGGCTACACAAGCATACAAATCTTATTTTATTTCATCATAAACTCTACCCCTTTGGCTGTGCAAGGGATTATGGGTAATATTAGCCTAAAAAAGCATGCACAAATGCAAACTCTGAAAACCCATAGGAAATAATACAACATATTGGCACCTTTGGCATACTGTTTTCAGCATACAATAATGAAAATATAATTTTAGCTTCAGTACACCAGCCAGCTGTACTCCCATCTTCAGTACAAAGGTTTCGCACGCTGGAGTTGTTTAATTTATGATAGAAATACACAAGTTGAAAGGCCTCTTTCGAATTCTCTGTGACAATCTTTCTTTTATAAAGATCCGCCAACCTCCTCCCCCTGTATATGCTTGGCTTGCATTTCCTCCGTCTTCTCTTCACCATTGATCTCGGCGTTTCACAGTGATGCGCCGTTGATTTTTGCAGCCCATAAAACTGTCATTGTATTGCAGAAAGCCTCTTCATTATTTTGTGCTGAGGTCTGAAGAATGAATTTTGAGTTCGGCTGCTCAAGGCAATTCAACCTTTTCCAATGCTAAGTATGTTACACCATCCGGTTCCACAGCAAACACTGCAAAAATACAGTAAAAATCGTTTTCTATAGCGTCGCACCCTCTGGGGAATGTGGGATTTAGATTCTAGATTTGATTCTGGAGCTGTAGCCACAGTAATGAATCTCAGTAAAGAGCAGTGACTTAACACAGACAGAGACGTTGTTTTGCCGTCATTTAGATGAAGAATAATTGCAGAATGTGAGTATGTGTCAGAAATATGTAAATGAGCCAGAGAGAGAACCGCTGTGTCAGCACCATTTTAACTACTTAGCCGGCCTCCTACACCTGACGCATTCATAACTATGTGTTTCCGACTGTTTTATTGGAAACGACACAATGGTGCCAAGCAACAGGGTGGGATGTTCTTGTTCTCTTCTTGCTGAGCCCAAGCCGTCTCCGATCTGATGGACAGATCAGAATTGCAGCATTGTTTACTAATTAAATAAAAAATAATAATATTCTTTACACTCTTATCTCAGTACACAGTTATCCACAGTTACACACCTGTTACACAGTAAATAAAAAAAAACAATTCTGTGAGTTTTCATGACGCTGAATAATGCAGTGTCTTGGAGTCAGAAATGTATTCCATTCAGTTATATCACTTTGGTTACTTTGATATTTAGCTATTCTTCAAACTTCCCACCCTCATTTTGTTCTCTGTCGCATCACATTAATGCATCAACACAGTTTTAAACAAACATTTTTACACCTCTTTATTTACTTGCACATTTTGAACAGGATATGCACCATTTAAATCAGGTAACAAGTTTGGATTGTAAGAACATTTCTCTAACATTTCAATAGGTAACAAAAACATTAAAAATGTTATTTTCAAGGAACGTTCAAAAATGTTTTTTTAAGGTTGTATGAACATTATTGCTTGGTTATAAGTTTATTCAAATTCTGTAAGTTTGTAAAATGTTCCACTAGCAACTTAAGAATAACATTTTTGGTATATAGATGTATAACATTAAAAAAAACGTTTTTACTAATGTTAATGTAAAAAATGAAGGTTTTTTACAAGAATGTTTTTTGATAACTTTGAGGGAACATTGAGGGAACTCTTAGAGAACGTTAGCCAATGTTTTGAGAGCATTACCTCTTAGCTGTGTATTGCCATTTGTGTGCCTGTTAGACTGCTTTGTTTTCCTGTTAACGGGATGTTAGTATCTCAGCTGAGTATTAACACACAAGCAGCTCGGGGGTACAAGTGTGTGTTCAAATGAAGCAAAGACAGTCGGTCTTTTCTTCCAGCATGTGTTGTCTTTTCATTCAGCTGAAGGTATATTGTTTCTTTACAATAGCCGTAAATCTCCAGAGCAGTGAAAAACAGACTTTCCTGAAGCAGAAAGAGAGAAATATTGCTAAATGTGTCCCTTGAAGTTGAATCATTACTTTGCCTCTCTTTTATATTATTCCCTGTCCTATTTTCACACTGCATCCATTCTGATGCGGTTCCAGGGCTCATCAAAGGATACTGAAGGACAGGTATTGTTTCCATCGTGAATGAATGATTAGATGTTTTGTGTGTCCGCACAGATACGCCCGTTTTCATTCCAGGTGCCTCACAAAGGGTTTAGCTGTTTGGCAAATTGTGACTTTCCAAAGTCAAGCCATTTATCTGGTTTCTTTCTCAGCGGCCTCTGTTGTAGTCCAGCGCTCTGAAAAAGAAGCTGAAGACGTCAATTCAGGGTGTATTATCGCCCCAGGAACACCGAGATATCAGAATTGATTTGGGGCCAAAGAGAGAAAGAGGATTGGGATCACTTCTGTAAATGTAATCAGATTGTTTTTCCAAAACAACTTGTACCGAAACTTTTAAATGTCAGAATTGCACTCAAACGTATTCAACAAATTAAATCTGTGTATTGGAGAAACCATTCAATTTGAATGAAGTGTTCTGAGATATGATTGGACGGCTGTCGCTCTATCAGTGGAAAACACGACCAGATTCGGTCTGATCGATATGACTGTGAGAGAGCTTTCGAGTGCAGGCTTTTGAAGTAAAATATCAGCCAATCCAGAGCCTGAAGGAATAATGTGGGCATATTGCATGAAATGATTTCTGTCTGAAAGCGCTTGTTTACTGTAAGCCAAAGGATTTAAGTATCAGGCTCATTGATTTGAGACTCAAAAATGTGCATTAGTGATTCAAAGCAAATGCTGAATATTAGAAGCTTTGCTGGTCTGAGATATCCGTTTGCCTCCTGCTGTCAGTGTTTTTCTGATGTATTTTTTCACAAGCAGTTTCACACAATTTGAGCCAAAATTAACAGTGACCAAAATAGCTCATTTAGCTTTTGTCAGTAGGACACTTCACAAAACATTTAAATACTGGTATAAAAATAAATGAAAACCAAGGCTGCAAACTGCCTGTACTTTAAAGTATGCAGGATTTGAATGAGTGCATTCCCAATCATTGTGTTGTAAATAGTATGCCAAATATGCCTGTATGTTGTACAATTTCCTGTCGGTTTTCAAAGTAGGCATCTATGCTGTACTAATATTACCAAGAATTCCTTCCGCAACAAGTTTAAGAGTATAAGAATATCTTTCTTACCTTTTCCAGCTGTAGAAAAATAAGGAATCTGAGGTTAAAAAGTTGACTCAGCGGTTTTTTAAATCTGACCATAAAGTCTGACCATAAAGTTTGTGTGTATGGTTTTATGATGTATTAAAATTTTAAATCAATGAAATTAGCTGGATGAAACACTTACACAAATTGCAAACAATACACTATGAAGAGGTATGTGGTGTCAGGACACAGTTTTATGAAGTCGTGGTATATGTCCTAAAACTGCAGACTTTTTACTTCACACTCAAAAGTGTTTTAAAGCGCTGAAGGAGAATGCAAATTGGCCTGCTGCCCAGGTTTGTGTGGTGGGTAGGAAATCAGCAAATGAGAGTCATTCGATAAGAAGAGTTCCTCTCTCTTGAGCCCTTTTAAGATGCAACTCTAGGTGTCATTAACAGTGGGATTTGGATCGGAGCCACAAAGTCTTAGAGAGATTTCAGACGAAAAGCCTCAATTTTACTACATGAATAATTCATTTTATTGGTGGTTTTATACAGAGCTGCCTGATATATATTCATTTCACTTCACTTGTATGGGCCTATTAAGATCAGAAGCAGTAGATCAGTGTACTGGGCTGAATGCTGGACTGAATATATTCGAGTTACGATTGTCGTCTTGTTGTCGTTTCAGAATGTGTACTACACCAGCTTCCAGCAGTTCCATGTTGGAGGATTGAGTCCAACCATCGACGATGATGATAACAAGTGCCTGGTGGACGTGAACGGCCGGCCGCGACTGCTGGAATGCAGCTACGCCAACAACAAGCATATGAAGCTCTCCTGGGTCTTTACTCAGGTAAACGTATATTCTCAGGCAGGGAAGCCATTTTGAATGTTAGAATGTCCCGGTTTCAAGGGACAATCCCCAGAAATAAAACTCTTCCATATCCAAAACTGAATGAAGAATAGAGCTTCCAGACCCTGAAGTGGAAGTATAAATGCAGCCATACGACAAATTTCATGTTTTTCGAAATCTGTATGATAGGTTTGTGTGAGGAACAGGCAAAATGCTTCACTATAATTTACTGGCATCTGCCTGAGCTCTCACTGGCTCATTTTTGAACCAATTAATCGAAACGGGTCTTTTTGATAAATTGGTTGATCCAGTTCATAATCCTGATCTGTGTAATTCACACACAGAATCAGGGCAGATTAGGTCCTAAAATCAGTCGCAGCAGTTACGCAGTCACATTATTACAATTATCCAGATGCCTGAATCAGTGTTTTAAAAGACTGAAAGCGCGTTCGCTTACACAGGACACGTGCCCAGTTTTAACATTTACACACTTTCAGACTTTTTTTTCCCAAAGCAACCTACAGTGTTTTCCAGGCATACCATTTTTTTTAGTTTGTGTTAAAGAGATTCGAACCCTTGACCTTGGTCATGCCAATGCTGTGCTCCACCAATAGAGCTAAAGGAACATCTTTTCATCACTGCGACTCTATAATGAATTGGGTAATAGTTTAAATTGTGAATTCACTTTCGTTTCTAAAGCAGAGGGAAAAGTTCCAGAACTCTTGATTTGTCCTATAAAATGCTGGTTGACAACTAAAAAGTAATATTGTTTAGTGCTTTTATACGTTGACTTGGGTTTTAGAGTAGCTGCTGCAAAAATGAGAATAGTATTAGAATAACCAGCGTGCGCCGTCTGGTTTATTTTTGTACAAAGGAGAAGGTGTCATAAAAAGCTTTGGCCATTGTGAGCCATTATATTCCCTACACACACACTGATGTCCCTCACTGTACAGCTCAATTAAAGTCAATGTCAAAACCGTTTTTTTCCTGAACAAGTTCCCAAGTCATTTTAATAGTTTCAAACTTTCCCTTAAAATTTACTGTCAATTTGCGGCATGCATTCGACCGCAGACTGTGTACCTGCAGTAGACGAGCGTTAATAATTCAAAGGTATGAGCTGAGTGTCTTGCAAAGCTCTCATAATTCAATTCAAGCATTGTTCTGGATTATATCATCCCTGTAATGTATGCGTCTCCATTATAGGAGGAATGATGAATATATGTGACTGTGATGCGTGTCATCCAAAGGGTTTAGCCGAACAGTGAAGGAACCGTCGAAGAAGGTTATTAGGAAGTGGTAATGCTGCCCCCCCCGGGACAAATGTCAAACTAGATGAACCAACACGCACTGTCATACACAATGTAACAGTAGGAGCGAGATCAATTCTCACATAGGCCCTCGGGACGTGATTTTATATCAGCGAATAAAAGGGTTTACGGCAGCCATCTTCCCCCCAGAGTTTCTTAAAATGGAATCTGGTGGAGGATAAACGGACTGAATCCTTTGTGGCCTTTCAGATGTTGTGAATAATTGATAACAACGCTTGTGAAACGGTGAAGCAGCTTTTGACTCAGAGGAAAGCGTCAGAAATGGCTTTAATTAAGTCTTTATCGATGCACATTGTCCTCAAAGATCTGTTGCCAGTCTGTTTTTCCATCTGTATCCAGGATACCATTTGGCACCGTGTGAATAAGTGCATCATTTTGCTTATCCGGCATATGTAGCCAGTTGAAATGTAATATTTAGTCAAACATCTTTTATGGCGTTTGGCACCCCAGTCGGTCGGTGCCAAAACCGGGATATAAATATTTCGGGGAGGCTGATGTTAATGAGAGCTTAATTGTAGCAGATGCATCGGCCCCCATCGGTGACATCAGTTAAACGATGCGTGTCAGATTGGTGAGGTTTAATTACGGGGATCTGGTTTATAATCTGCATGACCATGAAAGTTTATATGGAATCATATGCTTGGGCTGCGTTCACACAGCAACAGAATCGGTTCTGTTTCAAAGTGCTGAAACAGTTCAGTTATGAACAGTTATGAGTTAGTGACACCAGATTCTGTAACCAAAGTGACTCAATTTTTTAAAAGCTTTTAACTGTGTTAACAATACGAGCTAACAAGACAATTTAGGAGTCAAACCTGTTAGCAAATATGATTGTTGGTTCCAGACAATGACTGCCTGAATGTAGCCATATGGTCCTCAGCCTGCTGAACATTTGAGCAGCTAATGAATGCAATGTGAAATGTATTAATCGGCCTGGAATGAAGAAATGGTAAAAGAAAGAGGAAAATATAAGCCAGTATTGTTTATGAATGGCTTACTTGTGCAATGAGGAGGACAGGTTAAGTAATCACATAACCAATTACCTCACGCACAAACAATTGAAGGTCAATGGCACAGATAATTACATTTATTAAACCCTCATTTTTGTGAGCAGTAAAGCTTTACATGATTAATCCCTCCTGTTGTATTTAAATGCAACTTTGTTTAATGTTATTACCGGATGCGTCTTGCGAGTCAGATGCGCATAAATGCAATAAAGGAGAAACATGTGCATTGGTAAGATAATCTTATCGCTGATTGGCTGAGTGTTGTTATCTATTTTGTTAAGGTGAAGTATTCATTATCTCAGGATCTCTGTACACTCTTTAAGTAAGCATGGGTGCACTTATTTATCTGTTAAAAGAATAAATAACTAGATTTTAACATTATATAAATAAATGTGAAAATGTGTTTTGCCTGTACAAAACCCGCCACCACAATGCTGTGAAAGAAGTTTTTCATATAACATGGTATTTAGATTTGTTTAGATAGATTTTGCAAGCGTGAATATGTAGTGTCACAAAGTAATAGAAGTAGTTTAAATAAATGTCTCGTGAAAAATCACCTCTTCACCTTTCATGTTTCAGTATAAGCCTCTTCAGCACCAACATGACTGAGAATGCTGAAGGCTTTTCTTCAGAAACTTCTTTAGAGCGTCTGTTTCTTTCAACATTGTTTTGAATTGACCTTCCGGCTCTGAAAAGATCTATTTCAGTGCTCTTTCCCAGGATTTCTCCACTGTATTTACAGTACTGATTCTTTAGGTTTAGCTGTAGCTTTGATTGCATATTAGTCTAGACTTGTTCTTCTGCAGAATCCACACAGCTCTACAGGAGCATTTTTGAAATGATTCATAACTTGCCGCCAACCTCACCTAAACATTTATGTTTGATTCAACTCCGCTCAGTTCACATTTATTTGTATAGTGCTTTTCACAATGCATATCATTTCAAAACTGCTTTTGCTGAAGAGCATGTTGTTAGACAGTCATTTTAGAAATTTACAGGTTAAAGAGAGTGCAGATTATGCACGGTAACAAAATAGATGATGCGGTAACATCTATTTTAACTGGTTTCATTTCAGTCACAAATCTTTATTTAATATGACTGAATTAACTTTATTTTAGAGTATGCCAGTGATACTCAGTCAAGTGTCAGATTGGATGTGCACGCCTTAAAATGCATACATCATATGTTGATGCTTTTATATCTCCTGTCATCTTCCAGGGAGGTTCCATCCAAAACAGGAAGTCAAAGCGTTGCCTGGAGCTGGTGGAGAGTGCCGAAGCCGAGCATGGTTACCAGCTAGCTCTTCAGAGGTGCAGTGGTCAAAAATGGACAATTACCAACATACTGCCTGGAAAAGTACTATAAGACACTGCGATGAGCTGCGGACTGCAGCTGTTACTGGATTTACAGTGAACTGAGATGTCCATTGACATGCATAGTTGTGAATCCAGACGGAGGACTGAGGGTTTTTTGAACACTGTACAAACCATGATGTCTCACCATGAAGCTCAAGGACATTAAGAGACAAATGAGAAAAATCTCTTCTTGACTTTATTTATTTTATTTAAACAGAGGGTTGGTTTAAAGATAGTTGTGTTTAATGTATATTACCGGAGCCGTGCTACAGTGCAGTTTGAGGTTGCATTCACTGTACTGTATTTAATCACTTTTATTTATTTTGCTACCGTGTAGCACAAATTCTGAATGTTTTATTCATTTTTCTTTCCCATGTGTCTCAGGTTTGTGAATGGTTGTGATTATTTTATTTTAAAAAAAGTAAAAAAATATTTTGTAAATGTAAATAGTCTTTATAAAAACATTAAAGGACTTTAAACTCGTGATTCTATCATTTTCCGGAAACAAACCCTTCCCAGTCTGGAGTTTGCTGGTTTCAAATGGTTTATCTGGTTTCTTAGCCTCACAAAGCTAGTTTTGGCTGATAAGTGCCCAACACCGCTGTAAAAACCAGTAAAACACCGGGCTGAGAGAACAGCAGGTTTCTGATAAAGACAAAAGTCATGATGTAAATGTAAAAAATGTTTGATCCCCTTTCATATAAAAAGCATTCTGGCAGAGATTAAAGAATCGTATTCAAAGCTCACGCAAAGTAATTTCTGCTCTGAGAAAATCTCTTTTCTGTTTTACCATCTTGTATGTGATAAAACCATCATTTTAATCAAAGTCAGCAACACTTAGACAGCCAAATCCGTCGAACACAAATCTCTCAGATACATTATTTTATCCAGGACAAATGGTTCGAGTAGTCATTTCGTTTGAGATGGTTTACCTGAGAAAGAAAAATGGGGGAATACAAACTGAGATTGCAAGATGAAGAAAAGATTGGACCATTTGAAGAGCAAATATCTTTGCTTTTGCTAAGAAATATTTGCTGCAGATTGCTCATGATAATGGCTTGACAACAAACATGCCGGTTGCTGGTCAAGCTGGCTTATTTAGCACAGTTTATTTAAATGAGTTACATCTCAACACTGTTTTCACAATCTCTGTGAAAAGCACATAAGAAATTAAATTCAGTTTTAGTAGCACATTTGTCAGGACTTTACAAATGTAACTGCATCCCTTTATATTGATCTTAAAAAGTCCAATACCCAGAAACTGATCGTACAAGACTCAAAAAAAAAAAAATTCTTTTGACAGTTTTTCATTTTCCTTTTATTTACTCAGTCCATCTCTATGCCTGTGATAAACAAAGCTTTCCTCCTGAGATGACAAAACCTCTTCTGACTGACCTTGAGAGGATAAAATGAATATCTTTTATGTCAGGAAACGGACAATTGGATAAAAACGCTGTTTATTTCACAAGAGCTTCTTGGCCGGGAGATGGAAAAATGTGTTGATAAAATGTTTGGTTGGTTCTTTTAATATGTTTTCAATTTGTGAGAGCACATATTTTTTATTAATAAACAACTGGACAAAAAGCTTCAAACCCCCAGCATTAAATCCTGGATTTGTGCATTAGTTCTGCAATTTATAACATTTTACTTTCTGTGTTGCAAAACTGCAGAATTCTCTGTGTAGAAAAAGTGTTTATTATCCTAGATTAAATCAACAAATAAGCAATACTACTGCAGGAGCAATATGCAGTTCACCCAGTTTTTTTTGCCAACGTACTCTTATTTGTTTCAACACCTTTGTTTATTTATGTAACACAAGAAGAGAATACAAAAAGCAGCCTACATGACTTTATACGATAGCTTTGTATGAATAATAGAGCAAAATTTGAATGTTAGTAACAGCAAGATTTGAGGATGTAAAGGACGTGAGCAAAGGCCATGAGACTGCTTAATAATTTTATTCTGTTCAAAAGTTCAAAATGAAACGTTCAAAATGTCCCATTTTTTAATATTAACATTATTTCGTGGACACGTCTTGGAAAAATCATGGTGACCAGGAAGGCCCACAACACAACTAACATAAGGCGTCCACAAATGTTCCTGTTTCACTGGGTCACTGTGTGAGAGCATTAGAATTAGTCCAGATCATGAGAAACTGGAAGCATTTCGAGGTTGTTATCATCCATGAAAAGTGAAGGGTTAGCATTTCTACACCTCATAATCCCACAGGCTGAGACTTTATTAAATGAATGTATACTCTCATGAGTACCTGCTGAGTGTGTCTCTCTATAACTAGTGCTGCTGCATGTAAATGAAGTGCTGCACAAATGAACAAGCGATTCCAGACACTGAGAAAATGTATTCCAGCATTATGAACAGGAAATTGTTTTTTTGCTAATTACATAATTCACTCAGCAGAAAGTTGTAGGCTAAAAGTTGTGGGAAGCATTAGACAAACAATTAAAAAAGCAATTCCTGAAACTGGTGCTACACGCTGGTTTGTGCTGGTCTGCTTAGACATTTTAAGAAGCACAATTCTGTTTGTTTGTTTGTCACCTCAGCGTTATCAACAAATAATCACAGTTTACATAACATCATGTAATTAATCCTTGTGCTAAAATTGATAATAGAGCAGAAACACATTAAACTGACTTGGTTTCAGTAAAGTCATTAAAGACTATTCATTATTCTTTATCTCATAGTGCAGCTATGAGAAAACTTACCGAAGGCGGGAGATCACAAAGGCCGGCAGTAGCAAAATTATCTAGTTGCTGTTGGTTGATTGACAACAAACTGGGCTTTTTTCTAGTTGCGAAGACCCCGACCGTGATCTACATAGCAGATACACAATAACCGTTTAATATGAAGTCAGGAAAGCTTTGCCCAAGGCAAGAGCCTTCAGGCTTAGCCAGATATATGCTTCATTGTTTCTTAGGTTTTCTTCATTTACATTTCTTAACACATTTACATAACCCAACCACAGAGAAAAACGTATTCGCAATTTAAAAGAATCTGTTGATTTAACTTTAACCAATGTGTACAAACCCAATGAACTGTATTCTTCCAATCAGTTTTATTGTATCTCACATTTTTAGGCACTACTCAGTGGAGGATATGCAGAACTATTGTTCTGTTTGTTGTTTATTTGGTGGATAATGTAAAGTGGAGAAGCATTGTCTCTCTAAACATCCTCACGTGTTGGAAAACAATCTCTTCTGTTTTCACCGTGATAAGCCTGTAAGTCCCAGCCAGACAAGCAGATGTCTTCGAGAAGAAGAACAAGATGGTAGTGAGATTTCATGTAGCAGAAACAATCGATTTATCAAACGTTATGGTCTAGCCATGAAGCGCAGAACTGTCCACAATGCTTTCTAAGTCTCTTTCCTGTCTGCGGTCTGCAGTACACGTCTTTCATGTGACAGGCCTGGCAGGTCTGTGTATTGAGGTCTGCTCCAGCACTTCTCATGGAGATCAACTTGACGGCAGAAATATTAGGTAGGTTTGACAAGACATTTTACAGTGTGTGGATGACAACAGTCCATGCACATGACTGGAGGCATCTGATGGAGAATATCTGCAGACTTCTGCTGCTTTTCTCTTTAGGCAAGAGCGCCACACACTGGCCCCAACATATTCCTGCTATGAAAATGATACCTTACATATACCTTACATAGAAAAATCGTGTTTCTTGTAAAGCCCTGGTAATAAAAACGGTGACTTCATGTAACTAAAAGGTTAGTGCATAGTTGGTACAGTTTTACTATAATATGTTTCTAATGGTTAACTTAAGGGAATGTTCTTCATCCAACACGCACTTCTATAATTCCCAGTTTAGTCGTACAGAGGAGAGGTTTAATTTATTCGACACAGACCACACATCTGTGGTCATTTTTCACTCGTTGTTAACAGGATTTGTTGTATATATTGCCCTTCATTTAAACGAACACGGGCGTTTTGGCACCGGAACCTTCTTTCAAAGGCGCGCGGCGGCGGACAACATTTACAGACGCACCAAAGCTCTTCCGGATCACCGCTGGCCTCCGCCAGTTTTGTTTTTCGGTCACTTTTTGTTTTACAGTACAGCTTTACTCGGATATGTCTCGGCATGCTTTGAGAAGATTTGTCACAGGGTTTTTCAGCGTGCAGGGATCAGGAAATTATCCGCTGTTGCGTGCTGGCAGCGCGGTTAAGACAGACAGGAGGAGCCGGGCTGAGGACGTGAAGCACCGCCCAGAGTTTGATGTCTCCGTTCTCGAGTTTCTTGTTTGTCCTTTATCCAAAAAGCCCTTGAGGTGTGATTGATTATCGAGAATAATATATGAATCGCATTGATGGGATTGTGTGTGTCAAAATGTACATTTAGTAACGAGGACGTCTTATTATAGTAACTGCAATCCAAAGCTGCAATCCGCGATGTTTTCTTTGGTTAAAATTGAACACAGATCAGGTTTAAACGCTTTTTTTTTATCTTGCTCAAATTCGCAATGGAAAGTTTGTAATAGTGATTTATAATTTGAGCTGTGCGATTTAACAAGACGTGCTAGTTTGACTTCCACGTATGTAAAGTAAGCTGCAATTTTATGTTTCAAACAGAGATGAACTATTCTATATAATAATAACTATATAAGATTTCATATTAATTTGCTGTAGTATTACAATAATTGTGCTTATTTATTGGCATTTGTGTATACCCAATACATGTCTTTGTTTCTTTTTTGCAAGGTACAACGAAAAGACTAATGAATTAATAAACGAGGAGCTTGGCATCGCTTATCCCATCATCAATGGTATTCCTAACATGATCCCACAAGATGCACGCATGATCCAGAAGACAGAAGCCACTGAGAAACCCTCTGAATCTTAACCCATTTCCCAAACCGTGTTCATTTTCTGCCACCATGTTTTTCTCCCTGTCCACTGTGACTGTTCTTGTGCCGCTCATATCGCTGTCTGGACTGTTGTACTCTGTGAGCGTGGATGAAAATTTTCCCCAAGACTGTAAGAATACGAACAGCATTTGCTTTTACAGCCTGCTGTTGCCTGTAACAATTCCTGTTTATGTTTTCTTTCACCTCTGGAAATGGATGGGAATCAAGCTGTTCAGACACAATTAGATCGTAGCCTTCAACATCAAACATGCAGACAGACATTTTCACACAACATGGACTATTTTAATTCAAAAGTAATTTTTGTGAACAATGCTTGCTTGTTAACCAATTACACATTTTTGTGTTTAGACTGTATTTCAGAACGACTGTAAGTCAACACTGTAACAATGCAAAATACAGTAATAAAAAACTAAATAAAAATAACAGTTTGGGGTCTTTATCTGAATGCACACAGAACTAGACTGATATTATATTGTAATATGAACCTAATAGTGGATAACATACGTGTAACCGTTTATTGCATAACACAGCACCAGTTGTTACTACTTAGTTTTTTTCTCAACGCTTTCTGTTAGCTTCATCAAAGGACATGCAGGCTTTGGTGAATCATATCCCTTCATCCTAAAAAAGAAAGACTCATTCAAGCGAGTCTGAATGACCTTCAGCTGAGATAAGTCACCTTTGGTTTTGGACACCATATCACCATCCTCACTCGATGTGTCTGATGTCTTTAGTTTAAATAGATTCACAAACTCTGCAACTGGCTTTGTTGACAGATTTTGGCCCTGCATTTGTCTTGCTCTGTTGGGAAGGCTCAGGTCCAACGGTTCCTCAGTGGGTGCTGTCTTCTGCTGCTGAAACCTGAGACAGTTGGAGAGCCCTGGGAAGGTAAAGAAGTTTTCAGTTTGAGTAGATGTTTCAGCTGTCGACCTACATGAACCGTTCTCTTGCACAGATACAGCGGTGGTCTCATTGCCACTTGAACTGCTGGACAGGTCCACATTTGGATCCAGGAATGATTTCTGTGTGATGAACAGGTCTTGGCTGTTTGTTTCTTCAGCTGTAGTTTGGGATTCCATGTTGTTGTCTCCTACAAGCTGCTTCCCCTGGCTCATCTTTCCAGAGCAAGCAGCTCTTGAGAAGGTCGCAGAACTACAAACATTTTTGATGGTGAAGTCTTCATCTTCTGTGTCTGTAGCTTGACTCCGCTCAGGTGGCAAGTTAAAAACGACTCTCTTTTTAATTCTGCCTCCAATCTCCATCTCTTTCACTCTTCTATAAGATCCACTCTCGGCTGAATGTTTTGGTACCTTATCTGGGGAGATACAGATAACAGACTTAATCTGGTTTACGGTGTTTGTGAATCCAGTGTGAACGCTGCTCAATTGCTTGAGCCGTTTTTCCAGTTTCGTTTTCTTAATTTGTCGTAGCAGCTGAAAGTTTTCCTCCAGTCTGGCTTTCTGTTTCTTTGCCTTTTTTCTTTTTTTACTCTGGTGCATCTGCGTTAAGGTCGCAGCGTCATGGCGGCCGTCGTGCAACAAGATTTTATCGACACACTTGCTTCTGCTCTTATCCTTTTTCTCTTTTTTTGGTTTCTTGGATTTCTTCGTTTTTTTCAGCATCATGGAGGCTTCCACAGCATTCTCAAACTCGGGGGCCATTTTTTGCACTCCAAAGGAAGCCATTTCTCCTGCAAAATCATAATAGAAAAACAGCAGGTGGGTCATGTGACACAATGCAGTTACTGCTAATGGGCCAGAAATGTTTCTGTAAATACTGTACATGACATGAAGGGGATATTACGTGAGAATGTGAGCTCATGTTTAATGTTTTTTTTGCCAATAACAATGTATTTATTAAATACATATTACCATTACTTCAATAAATCACGTTATATCTTACCAAATACTTTCAAGAACTGCATCTTACCTGAGATGCTGTGATTTTGGGCCTCAGCTTATCTGTCAGACGAAAGGACCTTTAAAAAACAGAAGTTAAATTGTGATAGGAAAGCAGATTTGATCGATTATTTGTCAGACAGAAACAAAATGGTGGAACACGTCATAGTTTGGTGTTACAATGTAACATTACGTTCACAGCTACGTCATCCTCACTGCATAATGACTTTTCAGTGATGAAATAAACACTGTTTTCTGTTATAGTTATAACTATTGACTGAATTAATGTGTTTAGTGCTGAGCCAGCAGGAAAACAATGTCGTTCACTTGCCTGTTACATCAAATACATCAACATTTTATCCGCCAGACACAATGTGTGGAAAGTGCGCCACTGCGCATGCTCCGTAAGTACTGACTAAAGACCGTACACAACTCACGTAATGAAAGTGTTTTGAGCGCCTTTATTCTGAATGTTACAGTAAATAAATGCTGCATTGTGTTGTGACAGACGACGTACAAACTGTTGCCCCTAATCCGGACTGAAATGATGACATTTGACAACTATCACCGTTGCTATGACGACAGTAAGCAAGTATAAGGTGACCTTTTCGCCTTCGATGCATCCAATAGTTTACGTCGAATCCGTGTGCGTCACTTTATTTGTCCTGCGGTAGTTTTTCGGTGTGTGTAACATCTTGTTTTTCTTCTTGCCGGTCTATCACGTCAGCAGGCAGCATTTATTCTTGCTGGATTTCTTTTTTACTGCTCTTCTATACATTGATGATGAATAAATGTATGCCATCATTTATTGTAAAAGCCATAATTCATTAGAAAGCAAATATGTGTGGCTTTGGTGAGGGATGGGCTTTTTAACTCCACTTTAAGCTGCTTGGCTCCGTGCATGAGCTTAAAGATCATGTTATATAAGCTGCAACATCATGTCTGTGGAGTGACACTGTTTTTGTACACAAATGCACAACTGTGTTTAAAGTGGGCCGTGAAATCAAATGATTTATGATAAAATCCAGAGGTTTAAACAATTCTCCTAAAATGTTGGTTTGGCTGTGATAGTATAAAGATCATTTCAATTAATTTAAAAGTCACAAAAATCATTTACATCATTTTTAAAGTTTTGCCATGCGTTCATACTAATACTTGTACTGTTGAAGTAAGCATAACGTAAATGCGCGTACTGATTTCAGACAACATCTGCTATGAAAAGATAATAAATATTAAGTTAATAACTATCGCGATTATTTCATTACATCCGTTTTCTGTTTTTGATACGTCGGAAGGTATCACGCCTTGTTTGGTTACGACGTTTCGAAACCGGCGCGATTCAGCCGCTGATTGGACGCGGGGTTTCCATAGCGACCACTCGAGTTCTCGCGAGATCTCGATCAGCTCTTTGCTCGGTTAGCTGTGTAGCTTAGCCGAATCTGTCAGCGCTGGATTTTCTAATCGAGGATAATTATTAGAAATAACTGAAGTAGATTCGTGATAGTGAACCGAGTGTGTACGTGTAGTCATTGTGGGGACGTTCAGGGTTAATCAGAGACAGGTGAGAGATCGTCTGTGTTTGTGTCCGGAGTTTAAGCTAACTTCAAACTGAGATACTCGACCCTTTTCTTTTGGAGAAACATTTAAGGCAACTAGCTCAACAAGTAACTCATTCATTTGGTACTTGGGAAGTGTGCTGCTTGTTCATGAAGGGCAAATAACAAATAAGGACGAACTAAGATTGAAATATAGTTTAAAACACACGCATCGTTATATGTTATTTAAACACTGGGTCCCATTTTATATTAAGTGTCAACTAGTGTATCTGCATATGAATAAAGCATTTAATAAATTGTGCTTATTTTGTACATACGTGCTGATATACTGATATGAGTTTTAATCAATCAGTCTTTGATATTCTAATGTTATTTCTTTCTTTCTTTCTTTCGGGTTTGGTAGGGGAATCTGTAAAAAGCTACAGGATCGTAAGTTCAGTAATATCAGCTTCCTTGAGATGGCAGCACGCCCCATCTCTTACGACAGCCACTCAAGTGACTCCGAGAACTGGGATCAGAGGACGGCCTGTCGGTCCAGGAGACTCTGCAGACACTTAAGGTAAGACAGGATGATCACATCTATTTACTCCACATGTGAGTGTCCATCCGCTGCTCCTGTCCATCTGCTGCTCCTGTCTTCCACAATATACATCATCAAATGCATTCATCAATGCATCATCAAATGCATTGATGAAAATGTGAACTGTCAGTCATTTATGTACAATTAAATTCAGTTGCAACATATAATAGGTATATATAAGTAGGTACAGTGAGTTATGTGTGTGTGTTGGGTCATGAGAATTCGTTTTGCGTTATGTATTGTGATGAATTATGATTTATTATTTACACATATGTTATGATAAACAGTTGTCCCGCTGTTATGGTGTGTTTTTAATCATTTTAGTACATCGGGTTACACGTATGTGCCTTCGCCACCTGCTGGCCGTCCAAAAAAAGCAACAGCCGGTAACGGTGTATCCGGAACAATGGATGCGAGATCCGTGTGTGAACGAAAGTGAAACGAAGCGCAAACGGATCACGTTTAACGAGACGCGCTCTTTAATCCAATTGCGTATCAGTTTCGTATCATTCTCCCGTGCTGCACTTACAAAGGAGGAAGAAAACCGAGCTGTTCATTATTCTTCACCCTTCATCGTTATTAAAGGCGAAGCGTATGACTTTAAAGCGGATCGATTAGTTATAAAGGCGATCACGTGACTTGACGTGTCGCGTCGTTTCACGCGTTACTTGCTCCGGTCACGTCCGCGCCGCGCGCCGGGTCAGCGAGGACGCTTGCCCGCACGCGCCCCCGCGCGTCGCGTCTCCGGCGTCGTCGCGCACGGGAGCGTCTGCCGTATCAGATGTTACGGGGGGCGTCGTGCTACGTCATCCCGGCGGCGGAAAAAAAGCGAGCAGCCGTTCACGTTATCATGCTGCCGTCCCGCGGGGTCTCGCGCCGACGCGACCCGAAGGCGTCCTTTTGTCTTACCGGAGAGGGACCGCGACCGAGTTCACGAGTCCCCGAAGGATGCTGAAGTTTGCAAGTGATGCCCGAGGATGTTAAGCCGCCCGGCAAGCCCGCGTTTGCCCGAGTCCTTTGTGCGTTCATTCATCGGCTGCTTCCCCGCTGCTTCGTCTTGAGCGCGGCCGGGTACGTGCACGCGCCTCACCGGGCGAGTTTTGCATCAGAAACAAAGTTGAGCGTATAATTAAGCATATAAGACAGCATATATTGCGCGCAGGTGAGAGAGTTACAGTCATAGTTTTATGTATATATTTGTATGCATTTGTAGATTCCTTTATTAGGCTTTCTGTCGTTTAGAAATGACTCGCATGCACCCGTTTGACGCGCGTCAGGACGCGGTGGACGCGGTGTTGTCTTTCTGTCTTGCATTAGGGGAGCGTTTTCAACACTGTATTGAATTATTTATAACGCTTCCCTGTAAGTAACTCTTAGTTGCATGAAGAAAAATGTCAAGTGCATGTACAGCTGGTCATCTTTTCTCATGGACGCGGTGCAGGATGGATCCTCAGCCCCCTGAACCCCCTGGCATGCCACCGTTGTAACTGTTCATGAGCTCTCTCTGTTTGGCACATTTCTGGGTTGATGCAGGAGAACTTCTGGGTATGGCTAACAATCATGGATATCATTTGCAGGTTTCTTCAGCGGATCTATGAAGCGGTCTCTGTCCGCAGCACGGTATTCACCGGCGGACACAATTAAACAAGTCGTCCGGCTGGTCTGATGGTACTTAAGGGTGCAGTTGAAGTTCAGGTTTCAGCATCACATTAATGACTGTGATCTTGGCAGCTAAAATATCAATCAGACAGGAAGTGTGGCTAGAACTATGGTTCTTATATGGACTGTCTGTTTTTACATATGTATGTATGTATAGTGTATACATATAGCGTGTATTGTATAGGGCAATATAGTATAATACTATACAATATAGTGTGTATTGTATAGGGCTGATACAATGCAGTGTTTTGTGTCTGATAACTGATCATAATAATTAAATAATAAAACAACACGTGTTATTAAATCATTAGAGTAGAACAATAAAAAACACAATGCATTAATGATTTATTTGTAATAACAATTAAGTTGTTACATTGCAAGTTGTTTTGTTGACTGTTGTTTCTTTCTGTATTCTGTGTGAAAAGCAGAATAATGCAAAGCACCATATAGCATAAAGAGTTCAACCTAAATCAAGTCATAAATAGACGATGCAGCACAAGTCATTGAATTGGTAGAGGCTGTTAGGTTTAGGGTTGGGGTTAGTTAAGCTCTGGTTAATGGGCTCTTGGCTGGTGCAGTCATGAGGGCGAGAATAACCGAGAGGTCCAGACCGGGCAAACATTCACTTCTATTTTGAGACCATTCATCACTTATTCAGCCCCTTCACGTCTGAGTGAACCTTTTCCTTTGCGTTTCTAGCGCAGTGGAAGGAAGATCTCATAAAGGCTCATGTGTGTAAGAGCTGAAGTCTCCTTCAGTCAAGGGCGTTTGCTTCATAACATCCTCCTTCTGCCCCCCGGGGAATGCAAATGATGGCAAGAAAGTATGAACAGCCCCCGCTGTTCTCTTAGG
Organism: Chromobotia macracanthus; assembly: GCA_036877525.1. Lineage (NCBI taxonomy): Eukaryota > Metazoa > Chordata > Actinopteri > Cypriniformes > Botiidae > Chromobotia > Chromobotia macracanthus. Next base: position 2,463,611 of record JAZGTH010000066.1, on the reverse strand, counting down.
CTCATTTTAATGTGAAATTGTTTTTTGCGGGATAGTTGTATTCGTGTTATAGAATTAACTACAATTAAGACACTGTTGTCACCCTTTTTACTTGTTGTTCCTCAGGGCTGGTTTATTTGTAAAGGTTCATTTCTATAGCAGGAACCCCATCCGTCACTTTCTTACCCGTGAGATGAATGAAAGAAACGTGAACAAAGCAGCCGTGATTACACGGATCAATACTTGTTACCACCCCCGGGCAGCAGACGCGGTAGTGAAAGCGAACCTGCTGCAAAGGGTGTCCTTTGGTTTGATTTGATCCAGGAGTTTAATGGTGAATGGAGTTGCGGAGATGCGCTCCCGACCTCGACTCACCAGCCGACTCTGACTGTGCTTCTGTGTCCCGGCAGCGGTCAGCCGCGTGGAGCGCAGCCGGAAGTCGAGGCAGAGAAAATGAGCCTCCACGGAGCCAGCGGAGGAGCCCCGGACCTCCCGAGGGAGAGACGGCGCTCTGGAGAACGCTCCCGGGATTCCTCACACGAGAGGGGGGAGGGACAGCTGACCCCCTGTATCAGAAACGTCACCTCACCCATACGCCAATATCTCAGCGGTGAGTTCTGGGTACAAATTCATTTGATGTGTTGTACAAAGTCAGAGGAACATTTTATTTGATGATTTAAACCATATACAGTGGGATCAGACACCACTGTGATGCTCGCTTTCATTTGTTTTATTGCAGAATCTTAAATCATTTATTTCTCATTTTCATATCCTGGTTTTACATTTTTTGAATACATGTTGAATATTGATCTGTCATGTATTTTTAACCAAAAACAGATTGCGGCTTTAAAGTTTAATTTAGATTTTTTAAAATTTTTTAATTTTTTTTCAGTCCTAAATATCCAGCGGTCCCAGACTTCAATGCCAGGCACGTTTCTCTGACCTCGTTTCATTTTCTATCTCACCTGTTAATTTCACAGATCGTGAACGTGATTCTGGCTGCTCGTCGCGCTCCACGAGTCCCAGACCTCTAAAAGCTTGCGCCTCCAGCCTGTTCTACTGCGACCCTCACAGCAAAAGCCACAGCTCGTCTGACATGATCTATGTGTACGAAAACGCCAAAGAGGGCGCTCGCAGTTTGAGGACCACCGAGAGAGTCACTCTAATCGTGGATAACACGCGCTTTGTGGTCGACCCGTCCATCTTCACTGCCCAACCCAACACGATGCTCGGCAGGTTCGGTTTTGATTTCGTAACCTTTACATTTGATTGTACTGTGTTGACTTCCCATCGTACAATGTAATTTATGGGGCTTGTCTTTAAGGATGTTTGGATCTGGGAGGGAACACAACTTCACACGGCCTAATGAAAAAGGCGAGTATGAGGTCGCTGAGGGAATCAGCTCCACTGTCTTCAGAGCCATTTTGGTGAGTGCACTATGTTTTAAAAGCTTTGTTGGAGTTTTAAGTATCTCTTTGGTCTAGTTTAACACATATTGATTAAGTGCTGGATTAGACTGCAGTATCAAAATTCGCATGACTTCAGCGCAAAGCTGTACTGTTTTGTTAAACCTTGTTGCAGATGCATTTCACATATAAAAATGGCAATTCAGTGCAGTGTGGCCCGCACTTTCGGTCTGCTTTCAGTTAAGTTTTAATTGCTTCTTCATTTTGGTCTTCTCTGCGGGGCTCATCACATTTGTGTCTAATATTCACATTTTTTAAATCAATTAAAATCGATAGTGGCCTGAATGTGATGCAGTGCTATTAGAGAAATCACAAACTAAATAACAACAGGCTTGTGGGACATGTTTTCATTTTAGTTTTGTTGTAGGGCTTTTATTTTATTAGAAATGAGCACGACTACATGTTTTTAAAAGTAATTGTGGGTTTCAGAACTAGTCATGTTCACTAGACATAATTTTTTTGTGATATAATGCTAAATTCAGCCCTTCTATAGGGCAACTAATATATATTGATATAATACATATTCCAAAATTAAATCCGCTACAATCTAAAGTCTTTTATGACACAGAACTACAATAGCCCAGAGACAATAATGTGTTATTTATAGTAATAGAAAGATTGCTCGCGGCAGGTGTGTTGAAGTCTGACAGCAGGTATTCATTGTCTTTAATGTTGTAAAGCTGTGAATTTGTCAATACAGTGCTTTGATGGTCGTAGTTTTCAGGAGATGAATTTACAGACTTGATCTTTTTAATCTTGTACTTGTGGCATTGTGAAGATCTTTCTCACAGCTGAAATTCACCTACGCAGGAGGGCTTTTGCATGGTATTTTTGGAGTTTTAGCACATCATACCGTCGGCAATAACCTGTATCACATTTTTAAAATGTGATATACTCTTTGAATTATAAATCTTACATTACATTGATAAAAATTGCAGTAGTATTCTAATAATATCCTTTTAATAGAATTATATAGTATTTTAATAATATGCTTAAGTTATAATTATTATTATTAAAACGAACTAATTTCAAAGTTAACAGTGTTTTAATTATTGAGGTTAAGTTGAACATTAACCAATGAGTGTTTTTATATTATTTAATTCATTTGAATTTATTTATAACCTTTTACATAATGTAGTGTTGTTTTCCGGAAATGAAAAACTGTGCCACATGTAATCTGCGTGGTGTTATACAACACAGTTTTTTAAGATACGAGAACCATTGCTCTAAAATAAACTCCAGAAAGCACAGAGAGAACGATGTATAAATCTGGCATCTCCTTTATGGTCAGTGTAAATGCCAGTAATAAGTAATAAATGGCTTCTGTGGTGGGTATACAAGCAGATTTCTCAGTGGTTTTTTTCATACATGCTGAATTTTGCGGTTGTATAAGGCCAGTGTTAGAAGATTTCTCTTTCATTTGGACATTGATCCTGAAGCCTATATCTGCAGTACTGAAAGGGTTAAGCTCACAAGGCTCAGCTCAGTGGAAAAAAATCAGGACGACACACATTTGAGAGCACTACAAAAATAACAGTCATTTTGAACCCCCCCTTTTATTTTGAGGGGGAAGCTGTGCGTGTAGCTGAGCAGCTGAGCTTTTCCACGATTCACTGACTTCGAATGGTTCAGGGTATGTGAAGGGAAGCAACAGCAGGGAGTGTGTGTGTGTGTGTGTGTGTGTGTGTGTGTGTGTGTGTGTCTGTCTGGCATTGAAGCCATTTGCTTCTCCATAGAGTAAGTGCTGTTATAGTAATGGCTGCCTGTTTGTTTTCCCTCTGCGTCTCTCCCTTTTAAATGGCAGGATTACTACAAATCAGGGATAATCCGCTGTCCTGATGGAATATCCATTCCGGAGCTGAGAGAAGCGTGTGATTACCTCTGCATCGCCTTCGATTACAACACCATCAAGTGCAGAGACCTCAGTAAGTATTAATTAACATGACAAACGCACTAAAAGGATTCGCCTCTTTGTGCTGGAAAAATGCACTGATCGCCAAGGCAACGCAATATTCCCGGTGTTTAGGATGTGTGAGGGCAGTAGATGTGAGAATGAAAAAGTAGGTCAGTTGCGTATCTAAGCAGATATGGGTCACCGGACAGCCTTCACGGCAAGAAGGGCTTTTTAATGGCACTGTATTACAAAATACCCGCTTTGCATTCCGTAACTAGCTGAATCGTTTGCCGGCTCGTAACTAATCTGTCTGAACATGTCGAGCACAGGTGCACTCATGCACGAGCTGTCCAATGATGGCGCCCGGCGGCAGTTCGAGTTCTATCTGGAGGAGATGGTGCTGCCTCTGATGGTGGCCAGCGCTCAGAGCGGGGAGAGAGAGTGTCACGTGGTAGTACTGACGGACGACGACGTGGTGGACTGGGACGAGGAGTATCCGCCACAGATGGGAGAGGAGTACTCACAGAGTTAGTTCTCTTCTACTGAAGCACCTCAATTAGCAGCCATTACTTATGTGTCAGTCACAGCCCCATTGCATTCTGGGTAATTCTCAGGGGACCTTTGAGAATTGATTGGTTGTGGTAATTAGTGTTGCTTGCTAATCGGTATTGCTTATACTTGGGGGTTAGAGATTTTATCATTTATGGAGCCGAATATCAGAGAGAGAGAGAGAGAGAGATCACAGAAGTGGGCAGTCAGTCAGTCATAGGTTTGTAGGTAATGTGTTGTAATGAGGTTTTGCCGTTAAGGCTCTTCTCTAATCATGTTCTGTCTTTGTGTAATGCAGTTATATACAGCACCAAACTCTACCGCTTCTTCAAATACATTGAAAACCGAGACGTGGCCAAGGCAGTTCTGAAGGAGAGAGGACTGAAGAAAATCAGATTAGGCATTGAAGGTAAGAGATGAAAAAACAGGATGTTTTAAAGATAGTAGAAAAAGACATCTGTAATGCTGATGCTTATATTGGTGTAATGTAGTTAATCTATTAGGGTTCCTGGTTTCATGCATGCACCAAAAACGACCTTGATACCGGTTGGTTAAACAGGAATTAACGTACAGTCAACTGGTTATCATAGCGAAATGAACCAACTTCTGCTTTCTGCGATATTTTGTGCAATGCTGTGAATTTGCTACATTTGTAGTGTATATGTAAGTGTACATTTAGCAAATAAATGAATTCCGAACACCGACACTCCTGTTAACACCATGTTCACGTTTGCACTTAGGATATCCGACCTATAAAGAGAAAGTTAAGAAGAGACCTGGCGGCCGTCCTGAGGTCATATATAACTACGTCCAGAGACCCTTTATCCGCATGTCCTGGGAGAAGGAAGAAGGCAAGAGCCGACACGTGGACTTCCAGTGCGTGAAAAGCAAATCGATCACTAACCTCGCGGCAGCCGCAGCGGACATTCCCCAGGACCAGCTGGTGGTCATGCATCCCGGACCACAGGTGGACGAACTGGACATCTTACCCAACCACCACCTCCAGCCCAGTCACCAATACGATCCGGATCCAGACGCCTCGTCACCTGCCATCTGACCCCGCCCCTGGAACCACCCACCAGCCCCGCCCACCACCTCCGTATGCCACTCGCCACTCCAGCACTGCAGAGGCAAGTCAGCCAAGACCCGCTGCCAAGACCGCATTGCCTTTCTTCGAGTCCTCGCCCGCCTTACGAGTCTCAAAGACTGAGTGCTACGTCAGCACAAGCGTGAATGCCCTTTGTACACTATGCCTTTCTTTCCCCCATAGAACAAAAGGTTACGCAACCAAAGGAGTTTTTTATTTAATTAGACACGCGGTGCGCATAAAAGAATCTTAATCGATTCTCGCTCCTTTGAATAGTGTGTGGTGCTGTGTAAACTTGGCAATAAAAAGGAGCACAATCCCCTCACCGTGTCTACGGCACAAGGACAGATCGTGATGCCTAGAACCGTTCCGTTGTAATGAACAAAACTGTCTGTGTTGCAGAAACACAAAGTCAAAGTTATTATAACTGGAGGTTTCTAGTTTTGTCATGCACAGCACCACTGTGACGCATGGACACTGAATGAGTGATGTCACAACTGATGAAGTGATGTCACGTTTTTATTGTACTTTTCATTGCATTGTTATTTGTAGCCACAGTCAGGAGCGGCAAGAGATGCCGAGTTCGTGTATTGCTCTAAAAATGTTATTTTATTGTTATTTTAATAAACCCTATTAAATCAACATGCTTTTTTCACTGGAACGTTTCAAAAATGTTACAGAATTTCATAAAGTTTGAATAACAGTCTGATAACCAAGCTAAAAACTGGATGTTTTGAATGTACCTAGAACTGAATGTAATTCAAAATAACATTCAGTTTTTGCTAATGGAAACATTACGACCTTTATGAATTAGTGTAAAAGGAAACAACGCTAAACCACTGCTAAAATCCATGAACATCACTTGTGTTTGACCTTTTAAAGCGATTAAAAACGCCTCTAACTGAGCTCATCATCCAGAACCCAGTAATTGCTTTTTTATAGTCACTTTCTTTCACTTGACAGCACAGATCATTTCCTTAAAGATTTCACCACTGGATGGCAACATGGAACAAAAATATCACAGCCACAGACCAATCAGAAGCCTGAGATCAACATCAGCCAAACCAGGCATGAAAAGCTGCTTCCATCTTTTAATACATTCTGTAATCTACAAAACATTATAACAGCGTCAGCAGTCTGTGACATGCAATATTTTTTGCTATTCATACTAGAATAATTCTTTATTAATGGTAGATTGTAACACAAGAAATCTTAGAAATCAATGTTGAAGACATGATTTTTTTATTTTAAAAATATCCACTGCTGATACGATACACTTACCATATATATTTTGCATAAAGAATTCTTACATAATAGAATTACAACATTAGTTACAATCTGCATATAGAATATTTAACATTTAAACAACTTTTGTAGTGTAAAAACATTAAAACACAAACAGAAACGTATATATTTATATATGTATAGAAAGATATCCATGTTTGTTGATGGGTACCAACTGAATCATACAGGCCAGTATCTACAGAGAAACAGGCAGGTCAGATTGTGTGAAATGAGTCTGAAGTGAGGTTTCAGTTCAGCTGTGGTGATGGAAGTATGGGACTGAACCATTTTGTGTGCTTTGAGTAGGAGGTCCTATATCTAATGAAAGCAGCCTTTTTAATCCTCCACACATCACTGCACACAAGCTGTGGTTCCTTCCGATTGGCTGCGGTAAGACCTGCCTTTGCCTTGGACCCAATACGTGTCCTTGCGGGATACCACTGTGATTTCACAAAGGCCAAGGTAGGTCACTGAAATCCACAGGTCCACCCAGGCCGGCGTCGGCTTCTAGGAGGCTCATAATAACGGCCATGGCTGCCTCATCATTACTGGGACTGCTGGAGCCTGGTTCTTCCATGATGTCAATACTAAGATGGGAGTTATCACCTGCAGCAGGAAATGTGATTACATAGCGTGCATTACGTATGAGGAATATTACACGTGTGATTTACTTAACCATGTTTTGCTCTACTTTGTGTACTCACTCATTAAAGAATTATTGGAATATGGGTATCCTATTGAATCTGGCCCAGGCACAATTCCTGCTGAAGGCAGATCTGGAGTTCCACCATTCTGGATCTATACAAAAGAAACAAACACAGTTTGATGTTATCCAGTCATTTTTATTCAACTAAAACAAATTTAAAAATAGGTTCTCTCCCAATGCACCAGATTCTCTGGACACGTTTATACTCTGTATCAAGCTCTGAACCGGATCCACATTAAATGGTCATTTCTGACCTCTGAATTGATCAGAGACTGCATGTTTTGGACTTTTAGTACACTTCAGGAATTTATTTTTGGACCAATTATAGGAATGCATTTGTGACTGAATCACCCCAGACTGATGTCAACACTAGGTGTAAGTGGGGCATGTGTGATTTATGAGGATGTCCTCTTACCTTCTTGCCCCCTGGAGAGCAGGTGTCAGGTGGAGGAGTGGCGGTGATGTTTAAAGGGCTGGAGCCACAACTGGAGGGGGAGGAGCCTCGGATCCTGAGGAAGGGACATCCATTATAACCTCAAGAATAAAATTGTGGTGGAATACTATAATCTAAATGTGCTGCCTGCTTCTCATACCTCTGAATCTCCATCACTTCCTCTGCAATCATACGCCCAATTTTTCCTGCTCCTGCTCTAGTCCCTCCTGGTATTCCGGGAACAGTCTGGAAGGCACGTTTCCCTCCACCTGTTATACACACACACACACGCTCATTAAGTATTAAACCATTAAGATGCCAGACTTAATGGTTTGTTCGGCAAACCACTGTTATTGTGACAAATGTTATTGTTCGGCAGAGATCTCTGCACAGTCATCAGAATATTAGGAGAAAATTAAAACCAAGAGATCAAATAAGTCAAGAGTTTGCAATTTTCCATGAGTGTGGAATCATAAACGCCGCCCGCCCATTAAAAAACCCTTTTGGATGAACTAAGGGTACAAAATGTAACAACAAAACTGTGCTGGCTAAGAATTGCAGCTCTGTGGCCGAGAAAACTAAATCCAAAGGGAAAGAGTTTATGAACAGCTGGAATCTTACCATCTCCTGATGTGAGAACACTGTCCATGCTTTGAGGGGAAGCAGCCGACTGTGAAAAACTAGGGTCTGTTCCTTCAAGCATACTGCCTCTGGAAAAAATAAAAAGATGAATTATTAGCATATTTCAGGAGAGGATTTTGTTGTAATTCTTTTATTACATTTAACATTTCTACTCTGGTTTAATGATTAGAAGAAACCACATTCGCAATGCACTGTGTAACGTCTTTACTTTTTTAAAGCTAAACGTAATGTTTAGTAGGAGACAATGTAGGGCGGGACTTGATTTCATCCACTGAGATTTGATTAGACTGTTGATGCTAAGCTTCAATATTATTGGTCAATATGAATTGACCCCACCCACATGGCCTTGGTTACTTCAGCAGAGGCAGAAGTAATTTCAGACATTTGCCAATGTCAGACATTTTGGTAAAATGCAATAAAATTATACATTATCTTTAGAAAGCTGCATTTATTTGACCATAATCATCCTGAGAGCAAAAAAACAGAGTGATTTATTCATTCTGGCTGAACACCAGACATTTAAATGAACCTTGAACATTTTTGAGTGTAATGTGACGTGACACTTACGAGACCACAGTGTTTGTAGACACTATATATTCCACCTCTTTGGTCCAGGGGTTCATGAAGCTGAACCATCTGCTTCTCAGTGTGATGAAGGAACCGTCCTTTATCTTGAACTTGTAACAGTTTGTGTTGATTTTCTCTCTCATCTGCAGCACTGAAGTAAAAAAAGAAAATGTGTTATTTGACTGGCTAAATTGACTGGCCATTATGATCATGATATTCACAAAGTTGCTCAATTATTTGAACAGCAGAAACGTCAGTAAAGTGAACAAATGGATCAAGAAACAAACCTTGTCTGTGGCACTCAGCGAGGTGACCGATATCATCCTGATGAAAATACTCATAAAACGACGTTCCTAGAAGCTCCTGAGGCAAGTACGCTAGGATGGCAGTCGCCCTGAATGACACAATGAATTGCAGTGGCCCAGTGAGTCGTAAATCAGACATTCATTTACTAAACTAAAGACATAAACTAAAATCAATAATTAAATACGCTTAAACTCTTCGTTTGTGAGTTATAAGGTCTGTGCATTGTTTTATCTGGATGTTAGGCATTATTAACTGCCAGAACCTTTTGAGAAACATTGGTCTTAAAATGAAGTTAATTTAACAAAATTCAGGAGGAGCACTGTCATGTAATCCAGCCAATCATCACGCAGGGGTGCGTATAAATAGCTGTCCCTCACCTCTGTCCCACACAAAAACATTTTATCATCATCAAGGAAATCTCACCTCTGGTCAACGAAAACAAACTTGCCGTCGATGGCGTGCCGGGAGACATACTCCGTGGGCTTGACGCGGATCTCGCCGTTCATTGGCTGGGGGACGATATGCGGATGCAGGCGGCCAATGGCGACCAGACAGCTGAGGTTACAGCCCTCATTATCGGGTTCGTTATCCTCGTCCAAACCCATCTTAGTGGGCGGCCAACTTTTCAGATAGCCGGTACTATGAATGGTGCAGAAACTCTTGCGGTCTGCTGTGGAGAATAAAAGTAACAGTGAACATTTTATATTAAATAAAACATACTTTACATATTAGATGTACTTACAATGATGATGTTAAAACACTACAAGCGTAACAGAAAAATAAAGCCAAGTGCTGAAATGAAATTTACCACAAGAACACGGTACCTTTCTTTTTGGAGCAGGTTGATGGGAAGTCCTTGTCCTCCATTTTGACAGACGGACGGTTGCATTTCATTCTACAGAAGAAGGACCGACGGGCCCCTGAACACAGTCTGGAGGGGCCCGGAGTGATGTCAGTCTTCACTGGAAGACCAGCTTTAAATAAAACAATAAATAAATATTAATGTAAAGTACCTCATCGCTGCAACAAATCGACTCGAATCAAAAATTGAGAACGAAATTTGTTTACAACGACTGTCGACAAACGATTCATTCGCCTTTTTCTTTCATTGGGAAAAATATAATATCAAAATATTTTTAATCATTAGCTCAAGTTTTTTTTGAGTAGTTCATATTACAAAAAAACAATAAAATATAAGAATTAAAAAATTACTTTTGGCATCAATGAGTCGTTCGCGTGGGGCTGTGTCTGATGATGACAGCTGCTCTTTCACTTTGGCAATATCTTTCGGATGCAGATAGTCGAACAAACTCTGGCCAATCAGATCGTTCTGATGATTTAAGACACAACAGTCATTATGTCCTAAAACAGCATTGAGTGACATCATCAAAATCATCGTATAAAAACCAACCTGAGTGTAATTGAGAATTTTGTAAACAGATTCCGAGACGAACAGAATCTTTCCGCGGTCACAGCCGACTACGAACGAGAAAGCCATCAGCAGCCTTCAGAAACAAAGAAAAAACAAGTTTTAAAACAAATGTCACATTAGAAAGTTCCACACGTTTTCACGAAAAGTCTTGGATTGGATCATTTCAACGCACCCTCAAAATTAAGTGCTTTAATTCATCGTCCGACAAGAATGCTGGTTTATAGTTTGCTTCCGTGTATGGGTTGGCAGCACCTACAAGACAGAAAATGAAAAGCAAACATTAATTGCACACATCTGCACACAAACGTTCAGTTGTAGACTTTGTTTGGACTCTTACCTCGTAGCGTCTTCATATGTTGGACAGCCATGCGCAGTACAGTGAGTTTGTCCAACTTACGAGACATGGCATTGCAGGTGGGAACTAAGGATGCCAGCTCATCTATAAAACTGTTCATTTTATCCCTGCGTCTCTTTTCGATCTGACTGTGGGCTTCCCTAAACAAAGATGAGTTGAAATCACTTTTAGTAATTATTTAGCTACAAGCGTCGCATCATATTTCCATAAATGACATATTAGATGGCACAAACACTCATTTAGGCATCACCTGGCATTTTTGATTCGGCCCTGCTGGTCATCTCTAGATTTAAAAGAAAAATATTATATTAATAATTAATATAAATAATCATTCAGCAGGTTTTCCTAGCTGCAAACTGTACAGTGCATTTAATAACGTAAAAATATTTACCTTCCGAGTGTCTTGTCTTTATCTGTGTCCATGCTATCACTGTTAAACAGGAAGTTTATGAGTTCAACAAACGTTATTTTAACATCTTATGACAAACAACTATGTCATAAAGGTTAATGATTATTACAATAATGTTTTTAAAATCTCTTTAAAGGAAACGTTTATCAATGTGTACTTACTCATAAGAAAAGCCATCAATTCTGTAAAAAAAGAGAAGAAATTGAATGATTTTCTTTACCATGTACAAATGATTTTGTATGATCTTGTAAAAATAGCGTCAAAGATTGACGCTATTGATTATTTGTAATTATAAACAAATAATCAATTATTACTTGATTATTTGTAATCTGTATTACAATATACATCATGTCTTTTTTGAATAGTGTTTTTAGACAAATCTGACAAGGAGGAACATGTAAACACTACCAGTCAAAAGTTTGGAAACACTTGAAATGTCACCGGAAGTCGTTTGTAGACAAAAACATACTTGTGCCTTAATTTCTGTTATTAAATCTCCCAATATCTATATTAGATATTCTGTTATTAAATGTTCATTCAGATGTTTTTGAAATAGATTATTTGAATCTAATAATGTAGGAAAAGCAGCCAATGAGAGTACAGAATAGAGGGGAACTCCTTCAAAACTCCTTTAAAAGCTTCTCAGGAAGATTCCTTAAGAAATTGATATTGATGATATTTCATAATATATTGGTGATATTTAAATAGGGTGATATTAACCTAGTTTAATATATTTTCATAACATAATTCCCAAAGTTACATCTGTGTTATTTCATAGTTTCATACCAGTACTGTCTAATATACACTATATTACACGTCAGTGTAACACATCTTATAGTACACACGTTATACACTATTTTTATACACTTTTTATTAGTGTATACACTAATAAACCACTATTTCTATTACACACTATTTTCATTGGTGTATTTTATTTACGCAATGTGAAAAGGCTCAGACATGATCTCTCAAAAAGCTCAATAAATCGGTGCAATACAGAGCACCAGCAGTGTGTTTCGCCAGGCAGTGACTCACTGGTAATCTGTGGTGCTGCCCTTTCTCTTGCGGGTGTAGTCCATCCCCGTGCTGCCAATGGAACTGCTGATGAGTTCCGTGGAGCTCTGGGACATGAACTCATTCATCGTGGAGGAAATGTCCATTCTTTGGTCTGCCATTAGATCATCTGAAGAGCAAGAGAAGAAGCCGGGTTTCATTCTCACACAGAGAACACCACAATAAATGACCATCAAACCCTATACATTATTATATGAATTATTATTATATATATACCCTATATATATTATTATATACACACCACACAGATTCACTTAAGTAGCTGGTTCAAAGCATGTCCTTCTACCTGCGACAGAATCCTGCAGGGAGAAAAAATGCAGAGGCGTTTACAATCATCAGACGGGCTGCTGGTAATGACACACTTTACATTTCAGTTTGATACTGTTGCACACATTTGTGACTAGTTAGTATTCGTTTACAGAAAAGCACAATCTTTGCTGTTTTGTAGTGCTTGTTAATGCATTACTTTTGCTCATTCTTTGGAAAAAAAAAAGCATCTGTCAACCTCATAAATTTCAATGTAAATCTAAATCCTATAGCAGTTTGTGTGTGTTAGGACTTGTGCTGCTAGTGTCATGTTCTACCAGCTGAGCTACAAGAGCATCTACCCTAACACACTACCAAGTGTTACAGGAATGATCCACATTCATAAGCCATTTCTTTTGGTCAAAATTTCAGAGAGACTTGACAGTGGGCTCCAGTGCCCTAGCAACCACTCATAACACCTTAACAACTGCACAGCAAAGCCCCGGCAACCACTCATAACACCTTCAAATGTTTTCCATGAATTAGCCTCTCTTGAAGTGAATCATTTAACGCCAAAATATAACCACTGGTAGAACACAGCTAACCTCATACTACTTCTGGGGGAACTATTTTGTTCCCAGAAGCTCGGGCTACCTTATCAACAAACAAAACAAAAAAATCCCCCTCGCACCCCCACAAACACTCGCATGCACAAGTAGGAACAAGTGAGCTCCATCACTGACCTGCGCTGGTTGCCAGGAAACCCTTGGAAAGCATGCAATCTAGGCCACGTTTAGATTAGAGAAACGCAACTGGCTGAAAGCAAGGGCCGGAAGACCCATTTTCTTCCAGCATCAATGAAACGGGAGTTCTCGCTATTCATAGGGGATTTTCTGCAGAAATGTTCTGCGCGTTGAAATGCGATGCCACCGTTTTTACAACGCATGTCCTAAAACGCAGCTACCCTTGACACAGTGTAAACGACAGTGTAAAAACACGGTTTTGTTTCGAACATACTGAGGCATAGCTGACAAACCAAGATTACTCCACCCATCTCTGAATAATCTATTTCTGAATGCGTGGGCTTGCCAACACACTCAATTGCCAAAGAGGGAAAAAACAACAGCAAAAGAAACACAATAGAGGAAGGGAGAAAGTGACAATGAAATGCGAACCAAAACATAAGTCAATTTATTAAATTAAAGAAAAACTCAGTATGGCATAAACAACATGTCCAGCATTTCTGGTGTTTCAGTATTTCAACACAAGCAGTGGATTATGCAGTCAGGTTTAATGATCATAGCTGATGTTACTCATCATAATGTCGGCCAGACAACACACAATGCATCCTACTGCCTCTTGTGTGTTACAGACAGACAAACAATGAATGATTCTGTCTGAATTTGGGAGACGCGTCACAGCGGAAACATTTTATGCGGATGAAAGGAAGAAAGTCCAGAGGTGGCAAAAGGAAAAACATAAATAAAGAACTGATTTCTGAACAAGTAACGCCCTCATGATGAGCATTTACCACAATGCATTACTTCTGGAATGCAGCTACAGGCTACACACCCGTCTTATAATATGGAAAGGGCTTTTCCCCGCAACTTGTTGGACCTGTACGGACTAAAAACATAAAGTTAATAGATGCAAGTTTATTTTGCACCACGGGTTTGAAATCTGTAAAGCAGACATTATGAAGTTCGAATAAACCTCAAAATTGTGCAGTTTTTAGGTCACACACTAACCAGACGTAAGCAGATTCGTGACACCAGTCGTGTGAACTCCTTTGCACAGAAGGTCAGCTTTTTCTTGCTTCCACCTATGCAAGCTCCATCATCAAACTGTGCTGGGATCACACAACTCTGGCATTGCAATTTGTGGCGTGCATGCCAGATTGAATGCATGCTGTCACTATAATATATAATATAATCTGCAATTCAAACCTTGTATTCAATTAGTGCAAGGCAAGATGAAACATTTTCCCTTTCACGTATGCATTCACATACACACATATTCTCTGGCTGGCATTTAGTACCCGGATTAAAAAAACAAACAATGTTTTAAAAAAACTCTTCTTCACATTTATGTTGTTATGCATGAACTCCCTTGGAGTCGAACCCTTGATCCTGGCGTGGCGAGCGCAATGCTCCACCGGTTGACATACAGGAACACACTTGCACTTGCTATAACCGCAACGGAACAGGATATAAAGACAGCATACGATGGCAATGTCTCAAAACGTAGTATGTTGACTACCTAGAAAGCATTTCTGGACACATCCCATTCGCCCATGATGGAAAACGCTGTTAGGTAGGCGGCTCGGTGGGTTTTAAGACACGATCCTAACGTTAAAGGCATGCAATAAAATCCATATGTTACAATAAACGAGCAGCAAACCTGAAAAGCAAGCACCCTTAAAAGTGACCAGCCCACACAGCACACTAAATCGCTCCTGTCTACCGTCTTAAAGGGGACGCGGCCCATTAACCTCATAAAGACGGATGGGTGTGGATGCGCGGCGAACAAAAAAGCAAACAAAATGCGCAGAAATCTCTCGTGATCCAACGCTTCTTTAATCGGCCAGACCTCGATCGTTTTCGGGGGTAGCTAGATCGACCGTGGGGCATTTAACCTGAGAAATGTCACCCATGCCCCTCCTACTGAAATCAATAGGCGAGGGGACAAAAACCGCACATAATTCATCGACATCCCAAACGCGAAGCTTGAGGAGAGAAAGTTTACGAGTCGGATCGACACACTTACCGGGGAAATGGCTCGACATCACAGTGTAAATTCGGTAACTTGACGTCCGGTCCGTGAGGGAACGGTGACATAAACGAAATCGGTCTCTGACCTACTTTTCTTCCCTGCGTGTGACTGTCGGACCACTAACCTACATTTCTGACCAATACGATCTTCGGATGTATCGATGCGCCGCCTGTGGCCAATCAGACTGGAGGTTATTATTAAAGGAGGCGTGATTGACGCGCGCGGTAGCCAATCAGAACGGGTTGCCGGGATTCACCGACATGGCTGGCGAACCCGGCGAGGGGCGGTTCCTCACGGTCTGTTCTTTGCGTCGTGTCACGTATTTTATATTGTTTAATTAAAGAAAGATTGAACAAGGAAAATAAACAAAGATTCTTTGTCTGACTTTCGCTAACGATTAGGATAACAATGTGTTAGAGTTAGAATATGTGTTCTCCTGCTCGCTTTTTGAAAATGAAAAGAATGGACATTGGTATAGCAGAGGCTACATCCAACTCATAAATGAAACATATTATTATTATTATTATTATTATTATAGAATAAATATTTACATTGGTGACAACAGTACTCTGAGTTAACAGTTACTGATGAAAATAGAGCTGACATTGAATGATGGGGTAAAAACTCATTTGGCTTTTATATAATATTCTCTCTCTCTCTCTCTCTCTCTCTCTCTTTCTCTCTCTCTCTCTCACACACACTCACTCACTCACTCTCTATTTCTCTCTCTCTCTCTCACTCACTCTCTATTTCTCTCTCTCTCTCACACACACTCACTCACTCACTCTCTATTTCTCTCTCTCTCTCTCTCTCACACACACACACACACACACACTCACTCTCTATTTCTCTCTCTCACACACTCACTCACTCTCTATTTCTCTCTCACACACACACTCACTCTCTATTTCTCTCTCTCACACACTCACTCACTCACTCTCTATTTCTCTCTCACACACACACTCACTCTCTATTTCTCTCTCTCACACACTCACCACTCACTCTCTATTTCACTCTCTACACACTCACTCACTTTATTTCTCTCTCTCACACACTCACTCACTCTTATTTCTCTCTCTCACATACTCACTCACTCACTCTCTATTTCACTCTCTCACACACACACTCACTCTCTATTTCTCTCTCTCACACACTCACTCACTCACTCTCTATTTCACTCTCTCACACACTCACTCACTCTCTATTTCTCTCTCTCACACACTCACTCACTCTCTATTTCTCTCTCTCACATACTCACTCACTCACTCTCTGTTTCACTCTCTCACACACTCACTCACTCTCTATTTCTCTCTCTCACACACTCACTCACTCACTCTCTATTTCACTCTCTCACACACTCACTCACTCTCTATTTCTCTCTCTCACACACTCACTCACTCACTCTCTATTTCTCTCTCTCTCACATACACACACTCACTCACTCTCTATTTCTCTCTCTCTGTCTCATGCATAACATACACACTGTGTATATAATACATATGTACACTGTATGTTACATGTTAATTTTAAGATTTGTTACATTTGCAGGGCAGTTCAATTTATTAAATGGAAGTACTGTTTAATACAATCTGCATATATTCTTCTTGTCTTAAATCTATACATTACACAAGATCATTATTAATATAAATATAAATTAACATGTATTGTTAAAATGTATCTGTGCCCCTTTCTTCTGACCTAAACACAACATATGCACAACATATATTTCATCGCGTCAATGTTTAGTGTAAACATTAGATTAGAATTAAATAAAAAGAATTAGAAATTCTAATTAAAAAAAACTAAAACTGCCTCTAAACCTCCCTGGGTACATTTTATTACAGCCTGTAATAAAAATAAAAAACTGCTTTTAGCTGTAAATAAAGCTGATACTGTACTTGACGATCGAGTGGAAGCATACGTGTGACGTCATCACTGCGCGTCCAACGTCATGAGACGGGACGTCTTTATTCCTTCAGTGATTGTACAGTGTGTGTGTAAATTACGTCACGTTTATCAATGTAATCTGAATCAAATGTTATGATTTGATGATACAGTGTGAAGCATTAGCGAGATTTTTAATATATACACGTCAAAACAACTAAATAATCAACAGTTAACCGGCTAAAAACACCAACACCGAGGTATGCCGTACGTATAAAATATGCACTGATAATGTATTACTATACTGTACTATGTATTTTGTGTAGATATTGGTCGATATGTTATTATGTGTCTGTTTGCTTGTTTTTGTGTTTTAGTTTGTTGACTATTATATAGATCCGGCGCATCATGGGGGCTGAACAGAGTGGAGACGCTGATCATAAACATACAGACTTCAGTACTTCCGGTACTGACTGTTACATCAATAATAATATTTAAAGATAATACATTTATTGTTGTTATTGTTGTACTTGAAAATGTTGATCAGGAGCCTTTTGTATTATATAGTTCTTGAATGGAGGTATTTTTATAATCATACATATGCCTGGCTTTGGGATTCTTCTTTTTTGTTCTTCTAGTTGTACCCTCTCCAGCAAAGCAAAGAGCCAAAATGGACGACATAGTCGTTGTTGCCCAAGGAACTCAGTCATTGCGAAACATCCATAATGATCCAGATGTCATAAAGCTACAAGAGATTCCCACCTTCCAGCCTCTTCTTAAAGGTACACATTTGTCAATCTCTGGCATAAACATTTATGAGTGCCAACACCAATAACAACACCTGTTTTGGGTAGAGAGCTTTGCCATTAGATTTGTTTTATTAAGGTGAGCAGATGTTGTGAATCAGAATTAGAGTCTGATTTTGTCTGATCTTTCAGGTGTGCTCAGTGGACAAACGTCACCCAGCACTGTCTGTTTAGAGAAGCTGGATTCAACACAGGTGCTGCAGCTGTGTGTTCGATATCAAGATCACTTACACCAGTGTGCGGAGGCTGTCGCCTTTGACCAAAACGCTCTGGTGAAGAGGATCAAAGAGGTTCCACTCCTGTCATCTCTGTTGAATCCCCCCCATTGTTTCTGAATGACGCTGTTTTTGTAATAGTTCACCCAAAAATGAAAAATCTGTCATCATTTATTCATACTTAATTTCTTTCTTAACACTTATGACTTTCTTCTGTGAATCAGAAATGGGTAGAATTTTGTACGACTTTGTTTAATTGTATTATGCTTTCTGCAACCAGTAAGAGTCACCATCAGCTCCATTTAACACATTTTATCATGTTGAAATGCATTCCAACACAATTCTGCAGATTTACCCTCAAAATAATGCAGAAAATGCAAAGAGGGTCTAAAGATTATTTATGGTCCTGGTTATTAATTACACAATTTTCTTTTTAATATTTGGGGGACTGTCTCTTTAAGACAACTGTAAAAATGCTAACTTGTGTTCATTCAGATGGATCTGTCAGTGGAGGCACTTTTCAGCATCATGCAAGAGAGACAAAAGCGCTACGCCAAGTACGCCGAGCAGATCCAAAAGGTCAACGAGATGTCCATGATTCTGAGACGCATCCAGATGGGCATTGACCAGACGATACCTCTGATGGAGCGTCTCAACAACCTGCTGCCCGAGAGTGAGCGCCTGGAGCCCTTCAGCATGAAGCCTGATGGAGACATTAAATAGCATCCAGCATCACCCAGAGCTGGGGGCCACACTAACAGTGGATTCACACTGAATGACTGGTGCTTCGTGGAGACCTACTCAAGTCTGTCTGATACCTGTGGAGCTTTCGCGTTTTGCACTTTGAGAAGCTTGTCGTCTGCTTGGATCAGGTGTTATCTGGCCGTAAAAACAGGTTATGTGGTACATAATGTAAAATTATCATACCAAACTATGGTATAGGCATGTATACATATCAGTCTGTTAGGCTTTAATGAGTGCTTTTAGAAGGCATGGTAACATGTAGTACTAGCTTTGTAATTTTTAACGTTATTCAATGTGAAATCATTAATGCAAATGATGCTCTTGCACTTTGGAGACCATTCGTGGGCTGCTGTTACTAAAATTTCTGGCATTAAATTGTTTTCTACTCTTTCTGTCTTCAGGAGTGGTTTATTATTTTTAGGTCATGTTTTTATAGTAGTATTATGTGATGCTGGGATCATGAAACACTCAGAGATGAGGACAGTTGTGTAATAATTAAAAGTGACACTGTATTGTATATGGTATAATTTACTAACTGCAGACTATTATTATTATATATTTATATATAGTGAATATTATATATTATTAGTATATAGTGAACTTTTAAAATAATGAAAATAATCAGTTCGCTCTCCGTACCAGCTGGTGGCGCCAACAGCCTTAAAATATCACACAACAGACGAGAGGAAGTGAGAGAGGCGGACGCGTTGAGAAGCGCTGATTTATGATCGCGTTTGTTAACGTTAATGTTTCTTCATTTTAATGTAAGACAAAACATTCAATAATACGTAATAAATCGTCAATAATAAGCAGCAGTAATAATGCGACGTCTGGGCTCGGTGCAGCAGAAAATCCCGTGTGCTTTCCTGACGGAGGTGCGAGACGAACCGTCTAGAAAACGCGACTGTCAGGTTGGAAAACGACACGTTAAGCCATTAAAGCTATACTAATACTATACTAGTACTAATACTATACTAAATACTAATACTAAATACTAATAACAAACTATAATCGCATGCATATATAATATATATATAATATAATATAATAACTATAATCTGCGTTGTAATGCATGATGTCAGCAGCAGAGGCGCTGTTTATAAAGCGTTGCATATCATTACAAATCATTTGCATTATGCATTTCTTATACGAAACCTTCTGATCGGTCACGTGATGCTGTTGTTCCTGTTCAGCTGTTTCAGGTGGTCGCCACTCGAACCCTGAACCCTGCAGCTCTGGAGTCAGACGTTCACCGCGCATGCGCGACGGAGAAGATAGACGGGACGTGCTGCTGTGTCACCCCGTACAGAGGTGTGCAATACTCATAAACGAGACTGAACCTGGATCTGTACTGCAGGAGTACCTGTGCAGACCTTATGACACACAATAAAGATCCTGTTGAATGATGGTTGGATGTGGAACCGTTTCATTATCTGGAACTGATTTGTTCTTGTTTTTAAAGGGGAACCGTATCTCTGGGCCCGCTTGGATCGGAAGGCCACCAAGCAGGCGGACAAAAGATTCAAGAAGCATCAGTATTCTCATAAAAGCTGTAAAGGTGTTTTCTGAACCAATTCAAGTTTTTTCCTGTAACAATGTGGGTTCATGTTTTTGGGTACTGTGAGTTGTTTTCACTGTCACTTTTCTAACAGCCCTTAAAAAATACTGTGGACTGACACAGAGACAGTGTCCGATGAAAATATCATGGCATTAATCATCTTTCCTGAACGGTACTTCAAATAATATCACAGTACTCCTATCCCAGCCAACAGGGAACCTTTTCAGAATGTTGGCTGTAACGTTCTCCAAAAGTTCTCTGTTATCAAAAACGTTCTTGCAGTAATGCGAGCAGTACATATGTTATGTATGTTTTGTATCACACGTTATATATCAAAAACATTATTTTTAAGTTGTTAGTGGAATGTTTTATTTATATTGAATTTAAAAAGTTTGAATAACGTTCGTATATCATACATATTTCGCTGGGATAGTACCACGTTTTATTCATGGTAACATGTCCCAAAAACATTTTATCAGTAAAAAAGAACTTACTACCACAGTGCAGTTAACGACAAACAGTCACAAACACAATGCAACTAAAAAGATGATAAACATTTCTGAACCTCATATTTTTATTCTCTGCTAAAAAAAAAAACAGGCTTTGTGTGGAATGTAGAGGAAGATTTCAGGGAAGTGCCAGAGTCCTGGATCCCTGCACGCGGAGTTCAACATGAGAATGATCATCCAGTGCCGGATGAACACGGACACATTCCAGGTCAAAACTCGGTTCCTGTAATAATCACGGAAAATAGAGGCTCCTAATGACATGCTTTTCTTCTTATGTCATGAAGGCTGGGTTCCGGTTGACTGTACCAACAAACAGTATTGCTGGCATGCTTCTGTGGTCAACTATAATGCTGGTGTTGCACTTGTCCTGAGGACACAAGGGAAGGATGAAGGATTGCTTGAGATTGCCAGCGTCCGTCTGGAAGACCTCATGGAGCAAACCCTGGAGCTCATTGGGACCAATGTGAATGGAAATCCATACGGCAAGTATTTTTGGAACTTGTAATGCTGTTGGTTTGGAAAACAGGTGATTCATTAGGTTTAGGAAGTAACTGGTGTGGAATTCTGCAGGTTTGGGAAGTAAGAAACATCCAATCCATGTTCTGGTGCCTCACGGAATTCTGCAGATAAGCAACCCTCCTCTGGTGGAATTCCAGCAGCTGTATTCCTGGTTTCAGGAATGCCAAGAGGGACAAGTGGAGGGAATTGTCTGGCACTGTAATGATGGTAATCTTGTGAAGGTGGGTGAATTTAAAAAGTTTCCTTAAGTTATTTGTTTGGGTGGGGTTTGATGTTCCTGCTACCATAATTTAGTATCCACATTTTCAGATACATCGGCATCACCTTGGTCTGAAGTGGCCTGTTGGAGACGCCTTCCTGAACACCAGACCTGTGGTCATCCATGTAGACCAAACAGAGTCTGATGCAGACGCCTCAGAGAAGGACTTATTCAAATTTTTCTCCAGTTTAAACAACCAACGATTCAGCCGCCTGCGGGACATCCAGTTTGAACCCTGATCCCCTAGATGGAGCTACCAAACATTCCTTCTTAGTGTTCATCTCTGGTTTCAGCTGGCGTGAACTTTGAACTTTTGCCAACCCTTAATGCAGAGGGTCGAAACGTTCTCATCGAAACCTTTCATAAGCACTTAGTACAGTGTTATTATTTATAGAACCAACACACCTGCTGTAAACACTATCCCAGCCATAAACTTCAATACAATGTGACCATAATCAACTCGGCACCATAAAACTTTATTTTTGCACATTGATATGAATTTATTTAATCTAAGGAGTCTTAGAAACGAGGCAGTGAAGTTAGATTGTAATTAAAAGGTGAAACGCAAGCTTTTCAGTTAATGTGAATAAATACATTGCTTGTAGAGCCACAAGTCACGAGTATTGTACAAACTAAGGTTATATAAAAAGGTATATTTCACAAAAAAAATAAATTCACCTACTTCATTATAAACGTTCTACATTGTCAATGTCCATGTTTTGATTCTAACTGTGCAGTAACAATAAAACATACAGCTCAAGTTGAAAACATACAGTATCTTTAACCTCTCTGTAAATTTGTTGATGTCTGTTAGCTAATAGACGCATCCACTGGAATGTCAACGGCCACTCCAAACCGATCCGACAGCGTCTTCAGCTGTTCTTCAAGCACAATGTTTTTCTTCACCTCCAGATGGTAATTGAACTTGAGATCTTCAAGTTCTTCGAAAAATGTTGGGTCAAAGTTTTCCAGCTCTTGAGTCAGTCTTCTTACTTCATCCTTAAAAAACACCAGATTTTATGAAACGATCTGCCATTTAGTTAAATGTATATCAGAAAGACTTCCCTACCTGAAGTTTTTTCTTTTCATTACTGGCTGCTTTGATCTGTTCCTGTAGCTCATTGTATCCTAACAGTGAAAGAAAACTACAGCAATCAGGTTGCAGGTCAAATACAGTGTAATATTTAATGAAATGTGAATGGTGAACTGACCTGGCCCTGCATGATTAGCTCCAAACTGCTCGTCGTACTTTTGGATCTGGCGGAGAAGATGAGCTTTGTCCCTCTCCAGCTGTCTGTTGGCCAATCTAAATGGGAATTATTTGACAGAATGAGATCTTCTGTATGCACATCTTGGTGTACGTTTTAATTTATTTAAATACTCTCTGCTAAGGAATTTACCTCATTGACTGATATTCTCTGGCAAGACCTTCATCAGTTGTAGCTTCCATAGGAATATTTTTTAGAAGTTCTACCTGTTAATACATATTAACTAATAAGCACTCAAGGAAATTCCAAAACTTCCCTGCAATGTTATGTTTCAAACTGAGATGGTGACAGAGAGGCAAAGGTTACAGATCGCAGCTTTAACAACTGCAGAGTAAAGATGCAGAACCGTGACTGTAATGAATGAGAAACATCTCACTTGCTCCTTCAGCTGGAAGATGGTGTTTTGTGTAAACTGTTGTTTCTCGTTGGCCTCTTTTAGTTGAACTTTTAGTTCAGATATGCTGGAGTTTTTCTTGGAGATTTCTTTTTCAAGTTCTTTCATCTTGTTTTCAAACAATCTGTGGAGAAAACAGAATAATGAACTTACATGATGATTGTTACAGAGGTAAGACATTTGTTTTTCCCTGATACAAATAAATGCACTACCTGGTGACCACCGACGATTTCCAGGTCTTACTGTCAGCCCCCTCTAAAGATGGTCCCTTTGACTGGGCTAATAAAAGCCTCTGATTGGTCTCCTCAAGCTCCGCCTGCAGCTTCTTATTGGTTACTTCAAGACTTGCCTTGGAGACCTTCAGCTTTTCTGCAGTCTCCATCTCCTGCAATTTGGCAAAAAATATTTTAGAAATTGTATGAAGATCACAATTCTATGCATGTATCTTGTATGAAGATACATGAATTTTTTCAGAATGGAGGTCGTGAAAATGATTAAAAACAAAAACCTTTTTAATATCTTGACGCAATCGCTCATTTTCCATCATGATTTTCTTAATGCCTTTGGTTTTGGACTCAAGTCTGGCGTTGAGCTGTTCCTCCAGTTTTCCTTTCATCTTTTCATACTCTGACTGTAAAAGAGAAAAAAAAAAGACTTTAATATACAATATGCATAAGAATATGTTGTTTCTGTATAGTATCTAAAAGGTTTAAAAAAATATACCTTAAGTTTCTCATGGTCCCGTTCCAAAGTGGTAAGCTGCTCTGGAAGGTCGGCTGCTGATGTCTTTTTTAAGCTCTCGTTCTCTCTCTGAACTTTCTCCACTACCTTCTTCATCAGTCCGATGGTCTTCTCAAGCTCAGGTATGGTTTTCCCACTGCGTCCAGACTGTACAAGGAGAGCAGAGGAAATGAATGAGGGAGGTGAGGAGGTCAGGTGAGAAGATCTTAGAGATGCCCCTACATACCCCACGAGCATGACTGAGCTTCTTCTCAACTTCAGCTTTCTCCTTCTTCAGAACATCGCACATCTCTTTGAGATCAGACACCTGATCCTTTTGTAACAGAGAGACACACAGCAAATCATCTTGAGTGGATGTCAATTTTACTCAGTAATGTGTATGGTGCTAGTTTGAGTAAAACTCTAAAGCTGTTAGGGTGTTGCTAAGTTGTAGCTAGGTGGGTTTCTCAGTTGCCCAATCCAAAGAAACCCCAAAACGTTTAGAGTTTTACCGTACCTTTAGTCGGGGTAAGTCCTTGTTTGCTTGTTCCAGCTGAAAGCGAAGCTCCAGGTTCTCCGTGGACAGCTTGAGGTTCTCTTTTTGGAGCTCGTGTTCTCTTTGTGATGGGGTACCAGAACCTCTGCCAGATGTCTGCAGAGACAATGCGAGATGTTCATGTCATGCTCAACAGCACAAAAAAATCAAACACACATGAACAAATCTTGGCGTGCTTTTCAGGAAAAAGAAGGGACCAAATTAATCTGGAAAATGTTTTTTTAGGACAGAGATGGGGCAACAGGAAGTTTCTATAGCATGAAAGCAGGCACAACTCTGGGTCTGGAGAGGTGAAATCACAAGCTGGAAGCTAATACAGCTATAGGACGGGCACCCGGGGCTTTACGGCAGCAGTTTCATAGGAGATCCTACAGACCACTGCAGCATGTACCTTGTGCGGATTTCGAGCTTTCGTTTTGCTTTTCAATATCCGTTCTTTGGAATGAGGGATGTTGACCTCTGAATTTAATGGTCCAAGAAGTCTGTCAGTGACATCAGTGTCATTTTCACCAATGGGCTCCATCATCAGCTCCTTAGTGGTTGAAACTTCCAAGTCTTCACTTGAAATACACCTCTGATCCCCATCTGGCTCTGTGAAGGAGGTTTTCTCTTTCATTTTAGGTTCCTCAGCTATCAGCCTTGTGTCAAATGTTTTCCCAATGCCATGTCCTGTTTCTTCTTCTTCTTTGAGCTCTTCAGACTCTGCAGATGTTTTCTGATCTTTGTTAGGCTCACCCTCGGGCTCAAAAGTCTCTGGCATCTTAACAGGTTCTTTAGACTCATGTTTTTTCTCTTCTTCTTGTTGATACTTGTCCAGTTGCTTTGTTGACTGCTCGGTCTGTTCTTGTTTAGGCTTTTCTTTGTCCTCTTCACCCTCTTCCAAAACCTTCTCCATCATCTCATGTGTGGCCCGTGACTCTATTTCCTCTGCCTCTCCATCAGCTTTGGCCTCTTTCAACATTTCTTCCTGTGAGCTGTCATTCACAAGTTTGTCTACTGTATCTCCTCTCTTCTGTCCTTCCTTAGTCTCATCTGCCTTCTCGTTGTCTTTACTGATCATTCCCTCCCCTTGGGTTTCATCTTCTTGTTCACTTTTGTCAGGGTTCACCAGACACTCTGGTTCTACATCTCGAACGTTTTCTCCTATATCAGCTGATTGTCCGATCTCTTCTGTTGTACTCAGGTCTATGGTTCTGAAATTAATTTTAGATGTTTTGTCCTCTTCAGTTGCAGTTTCTATATTAGTTACAGTGGCTTTTGGTCCACGAATTGTGTTATTTAATAATGAAGACTGAGTTTGTTCAGCTTCAGTGATATCAAAGGTCATACAGTTAACTTTTGAGGACCAACTGAGCTGAGATGGTGATACCACCCGTTTGTCCTTCATTATCAAGGGTGGAATACAGATTTGGAGAAAGAAACAAGTTAAGGGGATGTGTGAGAAGGACATTTGTAAGCAAACATGGGTGAAATTTCTGAAAGTGGTAAACGTTGGCCAGAAGTTGTACAGGAATACATTGAGCTGGACTTACAGAAGGTCTGGATGGAGGCTCTTTGGACAGTTGGCTCTCCAGGGCGAGAAGCCGCTCCTCAAGATAACAATTCCTGATGGTGATGTCCTCTATCGCAGCATCACGTGGTAAAGCCTGCTGCTGCCTGAACCATCAACCACACACATGAAATGATGTCAGTTAGCAAGTTATTGCATTTTTCTTCAGTATCGAGCAGCTGTACGTTTAACTGGTAACCAAAACATACTTGATGATTTTGATTTGTTGCTCCAGTTCAGCGTTTTTTCTTTTGAGCTCCTCGATCTCTCTGTTGGCCTCCAGGGTCCGAGCACCAACAACCTGATCTGCGGTCACTCCTTTAGTTTTCATTTTTCTCTGCAGACTCACCTTCTCCTGCTCCAGCCTTCAGGAACATCAGCCAACATTAACATTAGCAGGAATCTACTCTTAATCGAGTGGAATAAAATCACATTTATTGCGCTGATGTAATTTAAATGTTCAAAAATCGCTTACGATTTGATTTATAAATAAAATGTTGAGTCAACCTGCTGTAAAGCTCTTTGAGGGTTGTTAACTGTTTGGACAGATAATCCACTTCCTTCTCTTTCTCTTTAAGAGTGTTACGCAGCTTCTCCATTCTGGTCTGCCACTTTTTACCTTCTTCCCATCGTAGTATTTCTTCTTTAGAAGTCTGCAAATACAGCCACAATCCACAAGCTCGATGCTAATCATACTTTGTTATTATGTCTATAGTATTTAAAGCTGCAGTCTGCAGCGTTTGCCTCTCTACTGCCTCTGTAGAGTCTGTAGAGTCAAACGGAGATTTGTTTCAAATCTCTGTTTGAAACAAATTGCAGGTTACTTGTGGAGTTAATTTCTTAACATGGACGACAAGTTTAAGTTCTTAACAACTGCTGTAAGAACAAGATACAAACGCTGCAGCATCTACAGAACCTGGACGTGTGATATAGTAGCCGGATCTTCTTTCTGTTTAAAGACGGACAATTCCTGCAAATTCCTAACCTGACAGCTCAAATTATAAATCATTATTACAAACTTACTGTTGTGAATTGGGGTAAGGAAATTGTGTCGAACAATGTCATGTACTTGCTCAATAACTAAAAAAATAAAAAAAATAAAAAATTTTTTTACCCAAAACGTTGCAAAACACATTTAACGTGATGATTTCAGTTTCACTATTCAGACGTATACCAAACCAACAACATTAGCACATGACATGACCATTAGAAGGTATACAGATCCCTTATGGAGGGTGAAGGATCTTCTTACCTTCTCCTCCCTCATGGTACTTCTTCTCTCTGTGGGATCTGAGATGCTCTTCCTGTCTAGTTCCTGCTCTAACTTATAGATCTTCTTCTGAAGAGCTTCTACTGTGGGCCCGTCACTCTCGAGCTGAGCCTACAAACACAAGAATATTTATGAAGTCATTTACAATGTCGTAATGTCTCAGAACAATAAGAATTTCCACTTATGGGAAAAACTCATAAAGAAACAAAATAGACGAAATGAACAATATAACTACATCATTAATTCCAATTTTTAGGTACAGGACTTTTACACTGAAAAACTAATGTCTGCAGCAGACTACAAACAAACGTTGTATGCAATTACTTTAATGACCCATTGCTAATGCTTTTGTGATTAATTATATTTATACAATACATCATATACGTAACCATCGTAATGTAAAGCGTTACGCAAAATTGCCAGATATGAAAAAGCACAATCGTTCTATGAACAAAGATGACTGTAATTATGCAAACAAATGTATAATTAGGCCTCAATTTATTTCCTCCCAAGAGCCATGAACCCTGATAAGAAAGGAGAGCAGAACAATAGTGTCTAGACGCATTCACTGCCATGAATGAAGGTCTCTGTTCAACCAGACGCTGTACACCGTACTTCATTTCCAGCGTGAAGAGCTGCTGACACCGTACAAGCTTTTGTTTGACCCAATAATAGTCACTCAAGAGCAGCATTACATGAATATAGTGACCTTAACATTTACACCACAGGCGGACATGAGCAATCAGAAACACATGTGGTCTGACCTGCAGGCCACTGCTGAGTCTCTGAACCTTCTTCTTTAGCTCGTTTATCTGCTCCTCCAGGGCCTCTTTTTCACTCTGCAGCTTGTTCTGAGACTTCTGGCTTCTTTGGAGATCCTTGTTTAGGTTCTCCAGTTCTTCTCGCAGCGAGTTTTCTCTGGCTTTGGCTGCTCGTACGTTCTCCTTGGCTGTCTGGAGATCTTCAGTGAGGTCCTTCACACATGCCTAAGGAGGAACATCATGATATGCGTGACAGGTTCTTTTGTTCTTGTCTGTTCTTGATTCATTTTCATTTTAGCTTCAATACAGTGCCCTGCACATTTATTACATACTGTCATTAGTTTTAAATACTTTCATTCAGTTTTAAATACATTTCTGTTCTAGGTATTTTTGTTCGCAGTCTTTAGAGCTAAACCAGGTTGTATGATTATGTAACAGTGTAGGTGACAAATAAAAATTTAATCCTAAATTGGTTAGATTTAAAACACCCACTTTCCACAATCCAGTCAATTCCCAGTGGATAAAATCAAGACCCTCCCACATTGTTTACTTTAAAAATAGAAACTCGTGTTGACTTAATGTCCTTTACCTTCAGCTCCTTGGTCTGCTTGTCGACAATCTGCTGAACATTGAGGACCTCTTCTTTCTGAGCAGCGTTGGCAATGATCTGCTGTTCTGCCTGAGATGTAAGCTGTGCACGAAGCTCCAAGAGAGCTTTACTGAGAGCCTGCGGATGAGGAAATCAAAAGCCTATTTCAGCTAACAATTTTGGGTTGTAAGAACGTTTCCATAACATAACAAAAATGTTACTTTGTAAGTTCTAGAAATGTTCAAAACATCAATTTTTTTAGACAATACTGCTTGGTTATATCATTATTTCTTATAAATTCTACATCTAAATTTAAAATTATTTTTGATAACCAGCAGAACTTTTAGAGAATGTTAGTCAACATTCTGAGAACAATCCCTGTTAGCTGGGTTCTCAGTTATGGACATGTTCAGACATTATGACATCTTTATTGAAGAAGACAATCTGCTGTGAGTTACCTTCAGCTGTTTCTCTTTGAGGGCCATCTGGGACTTCAGACGTTCCACCAGATGTTTTATGGTGTTGGATGGTGATCTAACGTTGGCCTCTTTCTGGGCCTCTAGCTCGGTTCTGAGATACTGGAGCTCTTTCTCCATCTGAGTGAGCTGAACTCTCAGATCTTCTGCCTCCTTAGACAGACCTTTGGTTTGGGCAGCATGTCTTTCCTCAAGTCTTGGAATTGAAAGATCGTTAAAAAATAGAATTCAACCAGTCTCTTCACACAGACTAAACTTTTTTAAATGCTTTAGTGAGCTTGTTTTTTGTCTACTAAACTAATCACACTCAGTCCACATCTGAACTGATTTGATATACTCAAGTCTGAACACAATATTGGAACCTGTAACCTTGTGGTAATAAGGAGCTACCAGATTTGGAGAATTACCTGGCAGTTTCTGCAGCATGCTCCATGGCTTGTGCAGCCGTCACCTGTCTCTGATGATCTAGCTCTGCAGTCACGACCTTCAGCTTGTGTGTCAAAGAGGAGAGAGAATTGTCCTGCTCAGCCACCATCTGCTCCATTTCTGCCAACCGCACCAGGTGCTTTGAGGTCGGTACGTTGATGGTAGGTTTCTTTACTAGCTCCTAGTGATAGAAAAAGCCAGTGTATTTCAACCTTCGTGATTTCAACCTTCGTGATTTGCAGAGTCTTTGCAAAATCTTTTGTTGGCCTTGGAACAACATTCCTATCAAACAAACATACGCCTAACCCAACCCTAGTCATAAACTACTTCTGAAATCAGTGGGAAATTATTGGTTGACGGGATTGTTGTTCTAGGACCAACCCCAGCACTGACCCTGGCCTGTAACCTGACCCCGAAATCTGATTGGCTGACAGGAATGTTGACCTAGGACCAACCCCAGCACTAAAACATGCTCTAAACCGTTACATTCTGATTGGTTGTGATAGGATTGTTGTTCTAGGACCAACCCCAGCACTGACCCTGGCCTGTAACCTAACCCCAAAATCTGATTGGTAGATGTTATTCCATGTGTGTTTACCAGAAACAGGTCCTGCCTAACAAAAGCATGCTAGCTGCACATTGCCAATAAGTCTACTGAAGATAAGAGCTAGCATGATTGATGCATATATACTGTCAACTGTGTTCTTTTTTTTGCGTGTTTCTAGACACTGATCGAAATTCCAGACCTGCTCTCTTGGTATTCCATATGAATAATGCTTTCAGTACCAGAGTAGTCTGTTTGAAGCGGTCCAGTGATGTGTCCATATACACATCAAGTTTCTGATGCAGGGCCCTGACCTCTTCTGAATGCCTCCTGCTGATTTCCTCCTGTTCCTGGAAACAATCAATATTACAATACCAGCTTGTGTTTGGCTATACTGCATTATTCATATAACTGATTCTCTCATACAGATCATCAGTATTAAAAGCCAGCAGAAGTGAATGCAGTTCATAATCCAGCTAACAATTTTAGGTTGTAAGAACGTTTCCTTTAAGTAATTGTTTAATGTTAAAAATGTTATTTTGAAAGTTCTAAGAACTTCGTCCAGTTTTTAGACGTTGTATTAATGTTACTGTTTGGTTATAAGAATGTTATTACCAATATAATATAAGATGTAAGAACTTTTAAACCTGAACTTTTTAAAACATTCTGTTAACAATTTAAGAAAAACATTTTTAAAATATGATATTTAACGTAAAAAAGTGTTCTACTAACATTACTGCAACAATGTTTTTGATATCTCTGAGACAACCTCTAAAGAACATTATCCAATGTTCTGAAAATATTTGCTGTTAGCTGGGAAGTACCTGTCTCGCCTTTGCTAACAGGTTCTGGTACTTCTTGAGAACCTCTTCTTTCTGATCCAGGCGGCCCTGCAGGTTACTGATGGTCTGGTGGGCGATCTTGAGGGCGGGCAGGCTGTCAGAGTCCTCTTGTTTGCTCAGGTCAGCCAGGAGCTTTTCTCTCTCCGCTGTGGCTGGTAGGCGGAGCCTCAGCTCATTGATCACTTTGTCTCGAGATAAGACGTTCTGTTCTGCTGTCCACAAGGCTGCCTCTTTTTCCCTCAGCTTCTGCACAAATTCCAAAACAAATTCCGTGTAAGCGAGGTTTGTGATTCCACCAATCGCTTGCTCAATCACATGGAATCACATAATCACATTCTACGGTGCAGGAAGTACCTCTTCCAGAATGTTGCAGGTGGCTCTTGTCTCTAGGATGGTGCGAACATGCTCCTTGATTTTTCCGAGAGCATAGTCTAACTGGTGGGCTAGAGGCTGATTGGGATCAGGTAAAGAACCCGTGGCTTCCTCAAACTAAAGCCAAAGAAGACGAGTTAAGAATAGGTTAAGTTATACTCTGTTAAACAGAGTATAGTAACAGAGTACTAAGTCAAAAAAACAAATATCAGAAACATTATGGGGCATGAAATCAAAAATATAATTAAAAATGTATCAAAAATAGTCAATGCTGTTGTGAATGTTCATTAAAATTCTGCGTGGCACCTTCTGAGCAGTGCTTAAGATTTCACTCTGTTGTTTCTCATAGGTGTCGAGTTGACGCTCCAATTCCACTTCCCTCTGATCCCAGAACAGTTGCCGCTCCTCTAAAAGCTGATCCGGAGCAAAACATGAATATAACATTAGAGATCGTGCAGCAAAATGCCCCTCATACAAAGAAACAATATAAATCAAATACTCAGCCAGTGTAATGTAAGTCATACATTGTTCTGCTGCACCAGCTCCTCTTCCAGGCAGCTCATGGTGCGCTCCTGCTCGGCCACTATGTTCTTTAGGTAGTTGATCTCCCCTCTCTGGACACCGAGTTCTCTGCACTGCCTCATTTCCACCAGACGGACCTCCTCCAGCTTCTTATGCCACTCACTTACCTATGAGAGTTAATGATTGTCTATTGGAATGAGTTTCTTTACTAAAATAAGTAACTTCATTTATCCCACAGTCCAAGTTTTCATACATCTTTGGCATTGGATTGTGGCTTGTAGTTTTAGTTAATTAGCATCTCATGTTATGAGTATTGCATTTTTATTGCGGCTGAGTTAAAAAGAGTTCAGCTTTTTCTTTGTAGGACATTGAAGTCCGTTAAAATGGACCAATCAGAAGCAGCTAGAGACAGGGCTAGCAGACAGCTCTGCTACAAAGGCTACAATATCTTAATTACAAATTTGTGAATGGAACCCCATAGAAAACAACATGGATTTAAAAATCACATCATATTCTCTGACTCAATGGACCTACTTTCTGAGCTCCTTTGGCATCCTTCAGTGTTGCTATGAGCTCCTCCAAGCCCTTCAGCTTCAGCTCCAGTTCTTGTGCTTTCCCTTCCGCTCTCCTCCTCTCCTCTTCGGCCTTCTGCGCCTCCTCCCTGGCACGGGCTCTGTCCTCTTGCAGGTGGAGCATGGTGCTGGAGAACTTCTCTTGTTGGGCCAGTGGCAGAGCTCCTGAGAACTGTCTACGGAGAGCCTGGATGGTGTGACGGAGGTGCCTGGCTCGCTGATGCCCCTCTTGCCTCGCGTGCCACAGCGCCTGCTGTTGGGCGTCAAGCTGTTGCTCAATTCGAAGTTTCTGGGCCTCAAGTTTCTGTATGCGCGTGTTGGCAGCCTCCAGCCGGCTGATGGCGGTGGTCTCGCTGAGTTGGAGGGCGACGATGTGTTGGTGAAGTTTAGCGATGAGGGTTTTTTCGTCAGACTGAGCCTGGAGAACGTACAATTAAAAACAGAAGCTACACAAACAAAAACAAACAACCTATTTCTAAAGAATCAAGTCACACCTGGTAATCTAAGACTTGTCTTCTTAAACTCTCCACTTCCTTTTCCCTCGACTGCTGTCTGGCCTCCAGTGCAGATACCTGCATTTTCGCCACATCGGACACTTCACGCGATCTGTAAACGTTTTGTGTATGTATACAGTGTTACAGAATAATGCAAACAAGCACACGCTTACTGTAATTTGTTACTGCACTCACTTGGATACTTCGATCCGCAGTTCCGCCTCCATTTTCTCCAGCACTGCGATTCGCTTGCGATCGGCGTCACTGATGTGTTTACTGACGCTGTTGGCCAGCTCGTCCCTGAGCTCACGCTCCGTCCGCTGAGCCTCCAGGTTTAATTTTGTGAGCTACACCATCATACACAAATATATAATAGGGCTGTTATGGTATCAGGTTTTCATGGTTATCGTGGCCAAAACATGGTGACAACATTATTGTGGTATCTACTGAAATAAAAAAAAAACAATGCTGTAAGTTCATCTTTAATTTTGTTTATTTATTTATTTGCTTTCTCTTTTTCTGGCCAATGAATCATGGTCAAAACACGCATGTAGGGAGGCAGAAAGAGAGTTTGTAACCACTGTGGCTCAAGGCAAAATGTTAAATGGGTGCAATAGCACTGTGCTGGAGTGTCAACCAGATACTGCTGCTGAATTATTCACAATATCATATGTGTAATATGAACACGGTATTAACAAGCATGATTATTAATAACACAGTTATTGTCAATACTGGTATATTATGACACCTGTAATACATACAAAACAATCAATTCATTCTGTTCAGTGTTTCAACATATTGTGTGTTGTAATTTAACATCACACATAAAACAAATTCGGAAGTCATAGCACAACACTCATTACCACAACCCACCTCTGCAAACTTGGTCTCTAGCTCAAAGTTACGTTCTTCCACCTGTTTGAGCGAGTTTCTCAGGTGCTCGTACATCTTCTGAGCATGCTCAGCTCTTTGCCTTTCATTCAGCTCCTTCATCTCCAGCGTGGTGATGCGTCTGGACACGGATGTGATCTCGCTGTTAGCCATAGCTTTGGCTGCCTTGTCCATACTGTTCTCAGAACCTGTGAAGACCGGAGGAATCACCAAAGCTGTTCAAAACTACTGCAGATGAATGAGGTCATGACAGTTATAACTTTCAGCAATGTTTAGATATAGCTTCAAAGTAATTAACTATGGTGATGTTTACCAGTTGTGCTGACGTTCTCCCAGGCCTGCTCCAAAGCATGAAGCTTTTCCTTGGTGATCTCAAGCTCTTTATTGATGGAACTAATGCGTTCATGCAGAGAAACGTTCTCTTTCTGAAACCAAAGGAGATTATAGTAAGGAAATAAAGAAAGACGTCTCATATTGCTTAGTTGAACTTCTAAGTGAAGTACCTCAAGGTGCTCCAGTGTGGTTGTTTTCTGAACGAGGTGGTTGTCTTTCTGAAGGAGGTTTCTGTACTTGATGGTGAGCTCAGTGTATTGTTTGTTGGCTCTCTCCAGCTCTGAAGCAGGAACGCTACAATCGAGCGATTTCTGCAGTGCAGCTATTTTAAAGGCTGCCATTTCCTGAAGGTAAAACACGTTTACAAACAGACTGTATCATACATATAGTCACCACCCATAGATAAAGGTCATCAGAAACTGCCTACACTGGACATAAATCATGCAGTGTCATAGAAGTCAGATGACCTCTACGTGAAAGCTTCTAGGCCAGATGGGCTGTTATGTGGACCAGACTTCATGACAATTGTCAAAATCTTATTGGTCTATAAATATGACCGGATTAGCATTCATAATCGTGCAGTGATGCATCAGGGCTGCTGTACTTTGAATCTCTGCAGGTAGCCGATCCTTTCTGTGACTGTGACTTCCATTTGCGTGAAGTCATCCTTCAGCTTTCCGTTCTCCTTCCTCAAGTGCTGCTCCAGCTCCAGCAGAGTTGTGTAACGCCGTGTCAAGCACTTCTCATTCACCCTCAGAACCGTCATCTTTCTGGCTGTCTCAGACAGCTGCCGCCTGATCTCACTCGGGTCCCGTTCAAGAGCCTCCAGCCAGAGCTGAGAATCAGACCGAAACAGGATTGGAAAGTGAATTAAATGTGAATTTGAACTAACTTGAATCTTCAGTTCTAGATCTGATGGTGTCTTATGTGTTCAGCAGAAACATGAAACTGAAGTTAATAACAGGTTGCTACATTGAATGTGTTGAATTCTTGGTTATGATTGGTTAAAATGCTTTGTAATAGGAGCTCCGCCCACACTGGAATATCATTGTACCAGTCCAGCTCCTCATTAATATTAATTATCCAAATAGATGAGGATAGACAGACTGTGAGCATTTTGAATTGGATGTTATATGATAAATCTATTGTACTTCTACAAAATATATAAAACCTAAAGCATGTTATTCGTTTCACACTCCTCTGTGTAACTATGCTGTTAATAGCTGTGTAAATATGCTGTGTAGCTTTTGTTAAGTCCGGTAAGAACAGTGTTAGCCTCAGAAAATATAATCGTTAATTAGAAACACCTTGTACAGTAATGAATAACAGTCAAAACTTCTATATGGTGCCTAAATGTACTGGAGTCTTACACTATACTCCTTGATTTTCACGGCGTCTGCCTCTCTTTGTTCCTCCAGCTTGGATTTCAGCTCTGCAAACGAGTCTCTCTCATTTTGCCAAGACTCTCTTTCACTGAAGCAGAACAGACAAATGTTCAATTAAAGCTTTTATCACTCATTACGGAACGTGTGTTTTGGCCTTAAAAACCTTTGATATTCCTTGTACAGAAGTCCTTGTTGATGGCGTATGACTGCGAGTTTTCGTTTGTACTCTTCCAGAGCTGATCCCAGCTGCTGAATGGACTCTTCTTTGTTTTTCAGCTCCTGAACATCCACGGTTGTACAGTTGTACAAATATTTTGTATTTTACAGAAAGCAGCTGATTTCCATTACAACACAACATAGTAACAGGACACACCTGTAGGAGTTGCACCAAGTACTCGTTGAGAGCGTTTATGACCTCAGTACTAGTTGGATTCATCTCGTCAGGTAGAGTTAATGTCTTGTATGGGATGGAACTGCCAGCCGATTTATTCATTGATTCAACTTCGCTTTCCAAGTGAGCAATCTACATAAAAACAGCATAAAATGGAGAGGTCACTCAAACAGTGAACTGCTAATTATAAACTGTTTTTCAGCCAGGGGCTCACTGTGGGGCCTCAACAAACTTCCAAAATTATTTAAAATAGCATAAAACAAGCAAAATATTCTAAAACAACTAAAATATACTTCTTTCTAGTTATGGCGAGCTCTAGAATCTGAAGGGGGGGCACTGTTGTAAACATGTGAGATGGTTATTTTGAAGAAGGACCTTCTCGTTAGCTTTAGTTAGCCGGTTGAGAGTGTTTGCTGCCTCTTCTCTAGCAGCCTTCATCTCTTGTCGTAGCTCCTCATTGCGACCGGTCAGCTGATCCACCTGAGATCTCAGGTGCAGGCTTACAGGTGCAGACTTGCCCTCTGAGTATTTCATCTCTAAAGCCT
The DNA here is from genome assembly GCA_036877525.1 of Chromobotia macracanthus. Taxonomy (NCBI): domain Eukaryota; kingdom Metazoa; phylum Chordata; class Actinopteri; order Cypriniformes; family Botiidae; genus Chromobotia; species Chromobotia macracanthus. Next base: position 2,427,016 of record JAZGTH010000066.1, on the reverse strand, counting down.
GGAGATAAACAGAGTGATTACGCCTACAGTGAATCAAATCTGGAACATGGATTATCAGATTTTCAGTTCAGGCCATCTAAAGTGCCCTAACGTTTCACTGAGGCAGTAATGTTGCAGAACCCCAACTAAAAGTGTACATTCTTAGATCACATAGAACATTTCTCTCAACGTTATTAAAAACGTTCTTGCAGCAACTCTATTAGAACTTTTGCCATTACATATCAAAAACATTATTTTTGAGTTTATATTACATAAAAATGTTACAGAATTAACTAAATGTTTGATTAACGTCCTTATAATCAAGCAATAACATTAAAACATCTAGAATGTTCCTAAACGTTCAAAAAACATTTGTAATGTTTTTTATTCTATGGAAATATGCTCCAGGTGAACCTACGCTGATGAGTCGCTCCAGGCTGGGAATGCTGACCCCAGTTGGTGAGGGTGTTGTCTTCTGAGCATCCTGGATGGCCTGCAAGATCTCCTTCATGCCCTGCTCCAGCTGTTTGTTCTCCTTTAACATTTCATTGACTGCAGGAGAGAGCAGAACTCCGTTCAGAACTTCTGAAATTTTAGGGGTTTTGAAGGTCATGCAGTGATTGTACTCACGTTGGGCTTTGAACTGGGCAGATTCTGATCTTCTGAGCTCCAATTCTTTCTCTTTGTTGTTCAGCTCTTTCTCTAAGCGCTCGTTCTGAGAAACACATCGCTTGTTAAAATGCCAGTTTCCATGGTAACAGCAAAAGGATTGTGGACAGTGTAGTTTAGATGAAGTGTAGATGAAGGCTTACTTTGAGTTTGAGCTCTTCATCATTAGATCCAAAGGTGGTCTTCTCTCTAGAAGGTCTGGGTTTTTCTTCAGCATTGTCATCAAGCAATAAACTACTGACTGAAATTCCTGAAAATGACATCAACCAAAATGACATCAACCAATCATCTGTATGACGTCACTGGGTCAAGACATTTTAGAACTTGCAAGAATAAAAATGGTGTTAAGGTCTCACCTTTGTCCTTCACCAGGGCACGAATGCGCTGTTTTAACTCGAGCCTTTCTTCCTCAAGGCGCTCAATCTAATTTCACAGATAAAACCCCATTTAGGGCCACAGAAAATACAGATTTTTGGCCTGTATTGTCAAAAGATTCTGGTCTCAAGCCCACAGAGATGACCTCAGTTTATCGGCTTTACCTCTTTCAGCAGAACCTGGTTCTCTGCTTTGTACTGCCTCTGCTTCAAAACCTTTGATCTCTGGAATTCAGTCAGATCAAGCTCTTCCTTTGGATTCAGTCCTGGTGAGGGAACAAGATCCCAGTGACGTTTAAACCAGATTTTAATCTTAATAAAATCAACATGGGCTTTGAAAACAACTTAGCGTGTCTACATGAAGACGAGCGAGAAGTTTGACAGGACACACTGTCCCAAAAACTGACGGAACTTACCGAGCCGCTCTCTTAGGTCTTCGTTCTCATCTAGCAGGTTGTTGATTTTAAGTTCTAGCTGGTTTATATCTTTGATCATGGTCTCGATCTCCTGGTCTCGCACTCTGATCTGTTTTTTGCATTCTTTGATCTCCGTAATAGCAGCTTCCAAACCCTCTGTCCCCTGAGATATCAGAAAGCCCTGCTTTATGAGTGGATTCACTTTGAGAGTCTCAACACAAGTGACACAGTCAACATCTGAATAGGTATAATACAAGCAGCCTTGTAAGTGGATAGTTCACCCAAAAATTACAATTCTGTCATAATTCGCTTACCCTTATATTGTTTTCTTTTACGCAAAAGGAAATAATCACAGTCACACAGACATCCTCAAGCACCATTCACTTTCATTGTAGGGCTAAAGTAAATAGGGACTGAGACTGTTTCCTAAAAATATGCCTGAATGAAAGTCATGAATGTGTGACAGAATTTACATTTTAGGTAAACCATTACTTTCAGTAGCTACTGAAGTGTATCGGTTGCAGTACTCTTACAGACTTACAGACTCATAAAGACGGATTCTACCGAGCGTGTCATTCAGTTCTTTGTCTTTCTCCTTGGCATCGTTTTCGGCCAGCTGGGCGACCCGCTGAGCCTCCAGAACTTTCCGTTCAGCCACCTGAAGTTTGGCGCTCAACTCGTCCAGCTTACGCTGATGCATGCTTGAGGTGAGGCCTGCCAATGACAAATTGCTCATTGTTCAGCTGTGTTCACAAAGTGGATCTCACGCAATAGCTACAAGACAGTGACTTTACACAGAAAAGGTTAGTTAGCAATTTTATCATGCCGGTCCCATGCTAACACACATATATATATGTTTCACATATATTTATTTTCTTCTGTCAAGAGGACAAATAAGCACCATAAAAGTATTTATTTATCGAAGGCTATATTCATGGCATTACACAATCAATTTACACACAAGTCAGGGAAGAGGAATTTAGCATGCCCAATTCACCTAACCTGGATGTCTTTAGACTGTGAACCAAAGTACTTGGAGAAAACTGGCTAACACAGGGTGAACATGCAAACTCCACACAGAAAGGCCTCCTGGCTCAGCTGGGACTTCTTGCTATGGGGCAACAGTGCCTCACATATGATACCTCTGACATCCTCATTCATGCTGGTGTTGTGACACATATTATCAAACCAAGAGCCAATGTTATCAAACCTGGCGTGACCCTAATCAATCACAATATCTAATCACGACAGATCACATGCGAGTTAAACAGCACAGTGAAAGGTTACATGAATGTCAACCTGTTTCTGAAACGAAGCTATCATATTAGCTTTAGAAGACTTTGAAAACATTGCACCATCATTTTATGATGTTTTTTATGTGAAGCTCTGCAATTTAAATCACTGTCTATTTAAGTTGTATGAGAAGCAGAGCTTTGGAAATTCAGCATAACTTCATCTTCTTTTTCACTAAGAACAAAAAGTCATGCAGGTTTGAAAGGACATGAGGGTCAGTAAATGATAACCACATTTTAGTTTTGAGTGAACTATCCCCAATAGATACCATTCCAAGCAGTGTTTTTCTAAAGGTAATGCCACAATTCTAAATGTACGAAAGAGTGAAGGCCCTGATGTACTTCAAGCGAATGTGATATCATTCTGAACACAATCTGTCTAAACGAATATGTTTTTGAGTTTGTTTTGTCGGTCGAAAACAGGTTGTCAGCGCGAACCTTCAGTGAAACTTAACTTAAAATACTGGCTGTTAAATACCATCACACCTCTTTCTGCATCCAAGCAGAACTTGGATTGAACGTCGCAATACACAGACCTTTATCTTTCCTTAGTGGCTTTTTCAGTTCTTCAATAAGCTGAGCGTTCTTCTCCATTTCTGCTGTGTACTGCTCAACTTGCTCCGACAGCATCTTGATTTGATTGTCTCTTTCCTGCACAGCCTTTTGAAGTCACAAACAAGGCAACGACATGATTAAACCCCTGATGTGACGGAACAAGATGAAGCGATATGACGGGTGAAGAAAAGAGACAGATGTAAAAACGGAGTGACACGCAGGGGTGTAAATGAGCAACAGAGATACTCACGCCACACAGTTCGTATATGACCTGACCCGGACGAGACGTTAATGAAAGAGAATGGAAAAAGTGAACATTTGAAAACCAATAAAGCATTTGAAGGGAAGCAATAAAGAACATGCGTTAATATGCACACCTAAATATATACTGAAGAAACAGACACAATATATTAAAATATTTGATATATATAATTAACAGGATAAAGACTCAGCTACCCAGATCAAGCTATGTGGCAGATAACTGTAGCAGATAAATGCTGATATCGCTCATATTAACTTCCCTGGTGAAAACGTTGCTCTACAGATTCTTGTGTTCATGTGTTGTACAGTCACTCAGCACTTTTTAACACTACTGTGTTCCTGTAGCTCAACTGGCAGAGTATTGTGTTAGCAGCACAAAGGTTGTGGGTTCGATCCCCAGGGAACACATACTAATCAAATGTATAACTGGAATGCACTGTAAGTTCTTTTGGATAAAAGCCTCTGACAAATGCGTTACTGTATTGTTGTAAAGTTTTGAATGACTGCTAAGTCAGAGGTCTAATTCGACTGAAATGACGTGTTTTGTGTACATTTATGGTGTATTGTTTTTGTCAAAATCTTACTATGGTGTACACAGTTACTTTTGAAAATCATGATGCACTGCACCAAATTAATTGCACCAATAATCAAAATGATTTACAGATGTACCACATTTTATATATATGTTTGTGATAATATTATTAATTTATTTACATGACCAACCTGCTGCAGTGCTATAATGTTGCTTTTATCCGAGTCCATCTGAGCAGCTCGAAGCTTCTCTCTCAATTCTCTGATCATCTGTTGATACTCCACGATTTCCATATCTTTCCCTGAAAGAATAGCCTGAAACACATGCAAACAAATACAGAAGTCACAGCTACATCTTCAGCTACCAAAACAACTACAAACCGCCAGAGAAATCAGATTTCTTAAAGCCACAGTGCCACATATTTCCTCAAAGTCCGATCGACCAATCATTTTCCATCTCTCTATTCAACTGTAATTCACGATTTGTTGATAGGTTGCTGGGTGTGTTGTACTTTTTGACAAATGTAAGGTGCTAACTTTTTACGTTTTGAGGCTAAGATCAGGTGGATTATATCAGGTCTGCTCATACAAAGGGCTGTAACAATAGAACTGGTTAACACGTCACCTGCCCCCTTCTGAACTGATGCTTGTTGGGGTTGTTGTGTCAACTTGTCTGGAGTCGTTACGGTGTTCTCAGTCATTGCTGGGGAATTTGATATTTCCTTAAAACTTTTTCAAGTCCTTCTTAGGGCTTTCTTAAAGTGCACTGCATTTACTCTGCTTCCTGTACCATAAATGTTTAATATAAATGTCAATAAGATTATATTAACTTTATTTGTTTCTTGTTTATATTTGTTAAAACCTTTTAAGTATTTTACATTTTGAATAGTAGTTCTAAATGTACATGTAGTAGTTGAATAGTAATATTTGTAAAAAATAATGCTTAAATATTTATTTTATCAATGTTTTCGTCACAACTCTGGTTCTTTCTGCTTATTTTCAGATTAAAATTACACTTTCAAACTGGTTTTCAACGTGAACTCTTTATTTATTTAAAAATAAATTTAGAACCATCGGTGTATCTTGTCGGTTCCCACAGTTGGTAATTTTCTTTTATTCATACTTTAGTATTATTGGTTAAATGAGGCTGGCACAAAAGCAAACCATTCAACCGTATCATCAGAACCTGTACAGGTGACATCTCAAAATGACAGTCCTTTCAGACTGCAAAAACCACATATATGCAAAGTGCACTCATCAGTGCAGTATTGTGAAATGGGATCGTGGGATTGGAACTCATTTGCATATAGAGTGTTTTTATTTGCATTCTTTATGGGGACTCACCTTCCACTCCTCTACTTTGGAATTAACAGCAGCCATTACCGGGTCGTCCTCTTCAGCTCGTGCCTGGATCTGTTCCATCAACTCTCTGACCTTTACATGACAACAGACATGCCGGAAGAGCTCCATTAATAACGGCAATAAATTCTTTTCAGGAGCGACAGGAAAGGAACCTCACCCATTCCATTAAAAACATGCACATGAACCCCAGGAGCGAAATTACGTCAACAACAAACAGTTTAAAGCTGCAAACTGTAACTTGTTTGTATTCAAAATGTACAAAAAAATCCATTTACATGACAGATCAGTGTTCAACATGATCTCCTTCCCCCAATATAATGATTTACAATTTGAGCTGTCAGGTGTGGTTTTCCAGGAAATGTCAGTCTGACTTTATTTTATGACTTTTATGAATTTGCAGCTTTAATTTAAGCACTTTAGCCATGGCTATATTCACAATACAGCATGACTTTGAGTGCCTTATTGTTTATTACTAAACGGACATCATATAATAAAACAATAAAGACACACATTTATTGAAATACGTCTATATTTATTACATTTAAAGTGTGTCATTCCTGACAGAATAATGACTGTTTCTTAAACACGTCCCCTGTCTGTTCCAGCAAACAGATATCCATTATGAAATGCTGTATCAACCAATCAGCAATCAGATATCCACTATGGAATGCTGTATTAACCAATCAGATATCATTTATAGAATGCTGTATTAATCAGCAATCAGGATGGTTACTATCTGCTTTATTAAAATGTTTACTGCACCTGGAGCTTGGCGTGGTCTCTCTCTTTTCTCAGCTGGTCTGTAATAGCGTCTGTCTGCTGGACGGCAATCTTCATCTTGTTGTACTCGTCCGTCATTTTCTCCATCTCCTTCACTGACTCCTCCAGATTCTTCTGCAGATGTTCATTCTCGCTTTTCAGGTTGGCAGCCATATCCTCAGCAATCTGAGGAGGAGAACACGTTGACCATTTCAAAGGAACTTGAAAGAGGAAATATCATGGAAGACATGATATATGACATCAGTACTGATTGACATGAGCTAATAAACTGATGTGGCTAGCCAATCAAACCACTGACTGTCATGTAAATACAGAATTCTTAAAGGGATAGTTTACCTAAAAAATGGAGAAAATGCATTTTTTCAAAATGCGTCAATTACCCTCAAAACTCAAAAGATATTGAGAAAAGTGGTTTATGTCCATACAGTGGAAGTCAACGGGTGCCACTGTTGTTTGGTTACCAACATACTTGTCTCAGAACATGTTGTCTGAAGTGTGACTTTATCTGAACATGCTTTACATGTAACACGAGTCTAATGAAGGTCTTCAGAAGATGTTTCACCTGCAGGTCCTCCATACACTGGTAGAGCTGCTGGTTGGCTTTGGTGAGTCTCTTCTGGATCTCATTGCTCTCCTCTCTGGTCTGAAGAGATTCTCTCTGATCTGCTTCTTTTCTGTAGAACTCAACATCCTGCTGCAGCTGTTCATTCTGCAGTGAAAGAAAAATATGTTACTCAATTGACCAAACTGCTGAATGAATGGATGGCAGATACCTTACACTGTAAATACAAGGTGTCATATCACTTATATCACAGCAATCGTGATTCTGAATGGCCAAAACACTTTAGCAGGTTTGTGCACCTTATTACTTTGTCATAGACACACACACACACGTTTACTCTGGTCTATCTGAATGGAGACTTCTACCGTTTTTATACACAGCTAGTAATAAACATTATAACCTAACCGTAATCCAACTCTAACCCAATCAGAAACTTTATTTACTATATTTTTATAGTGTTTTTATGAATGTGGACGCCCCTGTTTTATCTTAGATTTGTCAGGTTTTGTTCACTTTTGGGTACAAATTTGTCCCTAATGTGGTTAACTAAACACACACACACACACATATGCTGTGCCTAAGTGGCTGTGATGAAATTCCATTTGGTGTAAACAAATGTAAACATCTTTCCAATAAACTGGCTACTCTAATTCTGCCTAATCTGGGGTCTTACCTTAATCTTAAACTGCTTTATCTTGAGTGGGCATTGACAGAAGATGACAGGAGGAAATTATAACAAGCATGTATGTGAATAAATCAAAGAGGTCAGGCAAGGAACACAGTTAGACTGATACCCAATATAATCCATGAGCAAGGAAATTTTTAAGAGATAATAACAGAAAAAGAGGGAAAAACATTAGTTTGCAGGACCACAAAGGTGTTACCTCTCTCTTGAGTTTTCTGTTCTTCTCCTCTGCCTCTTCAACACGGAGAGTCAACTAAAAGATGCATAAGATGTGATCAATACAATTAATCTACTCTCAATTTTGCAGCTAGCTAGCCTAAACGTTTTACGCTGGTTTGTTTTTAATGACACGTAACAGGCATACAGATCAAATACAGGAAGAGAGAGGGGCGAATGAAACTAGGTCTAATGCAGGTCCGATTCGAACCCGTGCCCCCCAGAGCAAAACAGCTGTTTTGAGAAAAGTATGCACAGTATACTTTATTTCGGTTAGAGGGCTACAAAACTTGCAAAACTCAAAGAAAACGGAAAGAAACATCATTAATTTGAAACAATATAATTTGTTTGACCTCCTGAGGTTAATGATCAACATTCTTTGAATGTAATTTGCTTTTTTCCTGGCTATTTCTTTAACTGATATTGAAATCTTGACTTTAGATAGCTCTGAAAGCTATTTGTGGAAAATGTCTCATACCTCCTCGTTGACTTTTCTCTCCTTGCCCATTTCTTTCTCCAGCTGGGTCACCTCTCTCTCCTTGCGTTCCAGGTGACTCTCCAGTTGATGAATCTCATCCCGTAGGAAGCGTGTGTCCCCCCCTCCCATCACACGTTGTGCCATCTGGACAGGAAGTGAGGTGGATTTGAATACATGCTCTAAACTCTGCATCTGTTCATGGTTCTGACACTGGTGAGCTGTCCAGCTCCAGGAGATCTCATTTCTCTCATTTCTCTCTACATCTGAAGTTGTGATTTTGAAACGTTCGAGTTTTAAATGTGATGTTTAGAATTGACATGGTTATAACAGACAGAAGCACACAGGGAATTAGGGGTAATCTCTTAATACCGTCCCTGTACACAGACACGCACAAACAGCAGACGAATGCTTCACTTACTCTTCACAGACACCGTAACTCACCTCAAGCTCACTCTCCAGCTTCAGGACTTTTGCTTTCAGTTCATTTTCTGAAATTAAAACAGACATCCAAACAAATATTCATAACCATCATTAATGCAAAAAATTACTCATTTAAAAAACAATAACGCATCAGTATGTTTGTCTGAAACAATTACGGTGCTCGCAAGCTTTGACTTGTTTACGGCACAGACCAATTTTGTTTTGTAGGCAATTTCAGCTGTAGCTGCGCTGATTTGTTATTTTAAACGTTATATTTTGTAAGAGTAACGTTACACTGATAGATTGCGTGTCATTCAAAATTGAACTGCCATCGGTGATGTCACTGGAATATTTGCATATTGAATTCTGATTGGCCTTTATCACACATCTAGTGTTCATGGTTTAATAAAAGAACATGAACCATGATTGGGAAGACTCATACATCTGTTTATTTTCTTTGTATATGAATCAGCCTTATGTCTAAAAAAATATATATAAATACCAAAAGCTATACAGATCAAAACGACTGCATTGTAAGCGCTGCAATTTTACTGTAAAAATGCAAGCCTAGTTGTTTTCTGGGACCAAAAAAAACAAAGATGGTACATACCAGTTCTTGCTTGGTCAGCACCTGCATTGTCGACAACCTCATAGGCACATTTAATTTCATCCAGTTTCATCTGATGGTCAAGAAAATATCAAATATAATTTCTACACTAGGTACCTGACACCAGTGAAATACTGTGCAGCTGATCAGATCACAATACCCCGGAAATGATATTACAATAAATTACAATAAATCAGTATATTAAAGTGATCCAACAGGGAATGAGTGACTGACTCAAAGCAGAAACAAAGAAATTGCAGTTTAAGGCATTTATTGATGCATTACACAAAAGCTGTGTAACAATTTAACATGAGAAAGGAAGATGTGCACAGATTTACCCTCAGGAGTGTTTGTGAGATTCGACAGAGCTGAATTATTTTCTCTGATTCGTTCGCTTTTAGCTCCCGCGATCTGACCTGCAGGAGAAAGCATGTTTCAAGCATGACATCTTTTTCATCTTTTGGTCCCTTATATATTCCCACATTGCATAGCTGATGCCGGACTGAGAGCAAGGCAAGCGCTTGAGCAAACTGTTTATGAACCGCAATGCGGTGCACAACTGTTTTGCTTTTAAAAACGACACACGTACTTTTAAAACCATATCACATATTCTTTCGTCCTCCTCTCCCAGATCTTCAGGATCCACCTCCATGAGGAGCTTCCAGTCTGCGGCTGCAGGCATCTTCCAGCTCCTGTGTCAAGTCTGCTGTGAACTGAACCCCAATCTGTCCTGTCAGTCCTCACCCTTCTGTACAGGGAGTGAAAACATCAATGTGTGTTATTATTACAAAAGGTAAAGTGTCTCTTATTCAGGCTATTGACATACAAACCCCTGGCGCGTAATGGCACTGGGAAACCTCCAATAACGATACAGAGCAATATTATGATAATAAATCAAATCATAAGATTTCCTTCGGTAGATTTTAGGAAGCCAAACAGCGATCAGCAACCTCAAACAGGATTAGCTGCGAGGGTCATGTTTGATCCCTTGTTAGCTACATTATTATAAAACTGGGAATTTGTTTTTAAAAGGCACTTCTTAATACAAAAGTGTCCCTAATGCAGTTTTCGTGTACATTATTATTAAAAGCATAAACAAACATCCCGGTCGCAGATTCAGACCTTATTGATAAAACAGCATATCCATCTTGCGCTCCTCTTGCGCTGCTGCTAGGCAACCAAGAAAACAGTCGTAAAGCGGTGCGTCGTAAAACCCCGCCGTTCTCAATTTTACGCCATAGCAAACGTCCCTGACGCTCCACTTTAATCCAGCAATTGCAAAGGAAATAATAATGTGAACAATACATCGGTATGTGTATATTAAAACAACACTGTTGACAATGAATGGCTGTATCCACGGGATTAAAGAGCGTTGCTTTTATTCTGGCGAGTTACGTGACCCGGAAGCAGTTCTCGTCTCCGTTAGCTCAACGCTGGCGTGGATCAAACTCGCTTCTTCAGACAAAATAAACATTCATTCTCTTTTCATTTAGCTTTATATGACAAATATGACAAGGTAAGCCGATGTGTTTATCGCATCGTATTGAACACGGAGTCTGATCGTTTAATCCTGCTCATGCTAACAGAATAGCTTGCTTCTGATCTGTTATCAGATCAGCACTTTTGGTCATTTTATTTATTACTTTGCTTTTTGTCAACACTACGATCGTCTTAAGTATGGATGTTGCAAGGACGGCCATTTATATCTGTCACGGCTGCATTATTCAGTGGATGTCGATTAAAAACAAATGCTGTTTTCATGAGTGAAATGGGCTGGTCTTGATTTGTGGGGCTTTGTCCTCATGCATTGTGCGTCTGTGTTTTGTGTTAATTCAATCCGATCAGGAGATTTATCATCAATACTTTCAGCATTATGAATCACGTTAAAGAAGTTATTGAAGCCACAGCAGTCTTTGCTTTGCAGTCACTTTGCAGACATCAACTCACACAGCAGTGATCGTCTTACAAAAATCAAATCGTGCTATATATTAATAATGTTCTATTTATGTAAAATAGCTTATTATGCTTTCAAAGCTATAGTAATCAAAATGCAAAAATGCAATGCAGTAAAGCATTATTAATATTGTTATACGAAAATTAAGATATTTTGACAAATTATGTCGCAAAAACTCTTTTATCAAAAGTTAACGGTGTCATGTGATGTATGGGGAGGGGGACGAAAAATGTAATATTTTCAGTCAAGCTGTAATTTTGTTATGCAAAATTAGGCAAAAGTGTGAAAATATTATTTGAGATGTGTGCGTGCGTGAGTGTCATTTCTGTCACAAATTTGGCCAAAACGTGCGAGGAAAATTAGAAAAGTGTTTATTTTTGCATTTGTTATGTAGAAAGAGGAATACACAAACAAGAGAACTGTAAAATGAACTTTCTAAAAGTGACTCTTTTGTTAAAAGTCCACAGACCCTCAGTAACACTGATATTATGGGTTAGTGCAGTATGTTGTCCGTTTCATGGGTTTTCAGGAGCTTTCTTCTGTTCCCGCAGTGCTCAATGAGGTCTCAGGTCAGCGATGGCTGTAGTGTCGTGGAAGGAGATCTGTCTTCTCACTGGACTGGTGGTGGGATGCTACTGGAACAGCCTGCTGTGTGGTTTCGTATTCGATGATGTCTCCGCCATCTTGGATAACAAAGATCTTCGTCCCACAACTCCTCTGAAGAACCTCTTTCTCAATGACTTCTGGGGCACGCCCATGTCGGAGGTACTGCTGTTTCTTATCTCTGAAGACCAGAAATCTCTCAAAGTCTTTCTTTCGTGAAGTTCTGTCTCTTGACTGGGAACAGAAGCACAGGTGAACGATCGTGCTTCAGAATTTAATTTTTATTGTCTTGACTTGGCTTAAAATAAGTTGGGTTGACTCAGCATAAAACGCTCACAGCCCCACATTCATTTTACATTATTACATAAAATGAAGGGAGTATCCTAATCTCTGTCCAATAAAACTCTCCCTAGAATAAAAACGTTATCGCCAGCTTTTAATAAACGTTTAAGCTTATGTTACACAATATTTATTCAAAAACTGTAGGCTTATATCCAACATACTCTTGTTTTGTTCTCCAGGAGAGGAGCCATAAGTCCTATCGGCCGCTCACTGTTCTCACCTTCCGTCTCAATTACCTGTTCAGTGAGCTGAGCTCCTCGTCTTACCACCTCCTTAATGTTCTCCTGCACGCTGTGGTGTGTGTCTTCTTCCTCCATTTCTGTCGTTTGCTGCTGGACCGCAGCACCAGCCTTATAGCGGCTCTTCTTTTTGCGGTTCACCCCATCCACACAGAAGCCGTGAGTACTGCCTGAAAAGCTTCTATTGTGTCTGTTTAACAGATCTATCATCACGTATTATGTATCCAACATGTTAACTTTAATAGTTGACTGTGTTTAGTTGACTTTGGTTTTGAAGCCTCAGGCAAAAGTATTTCCCTTTTCTGTTTACAAGCAAACAAACATTTGCCGCTTTTGTGTATATATTTTTTATTTATTGCCACATAACTTTACAAAAAAGGGATTTATTTTTTGTCTTTTATAAGACAAATCTATTGGTATAGTGAAGTATAAAATGTTACAGGGACCAGCCTGCCCTGCTGAAGGGCATGACTGTGATAATTCAAAATTTGCCTCTTGTGAGTTTCGAACCCTCAACCATTTGGTTACCCGCCCAGATTTTTAAACCCTAGGCTAAATTTAGTTTTCAGCCAGGTTTTTGAAACCACTGCTTATAAAAACACACACAATGGTCTTTTAACTTAAAACCACATACAACTTCCTTGTGTGACAATTAGCCCCGATTTAAGTATTAATTCTTTTTACTTTTGATGCCTGAGAAAATGATGTCCTCATTAAAACAGGTAAGGACCTGTTACTTACATGAATAAGGTGTGAAAAATCTTTGCAGATGCTGCCTCATGGTGGCAGTAATGCATTGAGCTTCATGTCGCAGTGTGCATCGCATGTAAACATTGGAGCGTTACCATGGGAACATGGTTTGAAACCAGCCCTGTTCGTTTCGGTCAATATTTGTTTTGTATTTCTGATGTTGTCCTTTTCTTTCAGGCAAGATATTGCTTGTTTGAAGTTCACAAAGTCAAAAGAATAACTGCGTTGCTCAAACATAGTGATACACAGTCGGAGTAAAGTTACATGACTACTAGACAGCTAGTAGCTAGTTATAGTTTGTCAGTTAAGGATCTGGCAGCTGACGAAAAGAACTGGAGGTTTAATATCCATGTGAATGACCTACGAACTGTATTAATCATGTTTTAGATCGCTCTAAAACTATTACACTGATATGTCTGATATTCCTGCCTAATTGTCATACTGGCATTAGTGGTTATTGGTCAAAAAACCAATTGCTGTCATTGGTGTCGATAGATTAAATATAGTCTGCCTCTCTGAAGTTTGCTAACACATTATTGTTCTTTATTCTTTCTGCTTTCCAAACTGCATTTTATTAATAATAATAATAATAATAATATAAAAAGTATGTAATTACACAAACTGAAGTACATAAATTATGATTTCCAGACCAAGACTGGGAGCTTAACAGTATATAACTGCATAGACATAACAGTATATAACAACAAAACAAAATGTGTCTGTTATATAACTACATACAGTATCTTTAGCAAAAGTTCTCACAGGTGGAATAAGAAAAAAATCCTCACAGGTGGCGATGATTGATTGCTTAAAACTGGTTCCTCTTGCACCTGTCACATGACAGTAGTCTTAAATTCATCTCACAAACTTCCCAATTCAAGCTCTGATTGTGGCATTGTGGCATAATCGTATCGACCACTGTAACAACACGCTTAAGAGATAAAATCAATCAAAGATGTCTGACGTGTTTGTTTAATGATCGGGCAAAATTTGGTTAATTGAAATTCCACCTGTTACGAGCATTGAGAGATGTGGACAGATGTTAAAATATTCGTGTTTTCCACCCAAAGGTGACAGGTGTCGTTGGCAGGGCCGAGCTGCTGTCCTCCATCTTCTTATTGGCCGCTTTTTTGGCGTACACCAAATCAAAAGGTGCCGATCACTCCATTGGTAAGTGTTGCCATCACGACTCAACATGTAATCCGTGCACGCTGCGACAGGTTCATCCTCAGGACACGTCGCGCAAGCCGCGACTCGCCTCCCATTCAAAGGCTCGCCGTGCTCCCCACCCAGAAGTCCTGAGTACACAGCTCGACTTTCACAGATCTATCAAATTGGCATGTGTTGATTTTAACTTGACACATTTTTACAGCAATTTTAATATAGCCGCTGTCAACCACCCACAGTGATTTTTTTTTTGTTAATAACTGATTTTGAATCCTTCGTAATATCTTTTTCATACCTTGTTCATGCCATGATGACAACTGATTATTTTTGTTTATTTTTTATTATTTTATTCATTGTTTAGTTTGTCTTAAGCCAGGATAAAGGGTGAAACAAAATATAGAATAAAGTTGCTTCCTAATATTTTTTTTAAGTTATTTTGTAGTTACAAAGCAAATAATAACAATAATCAGTTTACTTTGTGTAGTCGTAAATTGAACTGCATAAATTAAACGTTTTAAAAAAATTGAGCCTTTGCTAAATTCTGTCCCCCCCTTTGTTACTTATAGCATCGAAGGGAGATTTTTTTCAGTAAAAGATGCTCATAAGTTGAAATTTCACCAAGTTTGGGGACACTTCGAGCCCTGCTTGTAAGTGTGGCATTGAATGCACAGTCGATTATCTGCACATTTTGTCGTATGTGCATGATTGATATCTCAGGTGGCTTTGTGCCAGGCCACCTCTGCAGCCTCTCCTGGCCTGCATTTCATATAAGTACAGTTTCACTTTTGTGCTGATGATTTGGACCATGCAAAGACTTGTGAGACAGCGTTCCACAGTCACTTAGCCAACGTAAGCATACGGGTCAGCACATCAGGATGTTTGCTTTTCTGATGCTTTTTACAAAGTTATTAACCGAAACGACATTTTATTTTTGCCCTTAGTAAAAAATAAAAAAAGGCAATTTTAAAAATGACTCCCCTTTTCGCTGTTATGGTAGCCATATTGCGATCACATGACCAGTGATCAAGTGATTCATGTGAATAAGTGAATTTTGGGTTATATACACCTTAAAGCTGCAATTCGTAACTTTTTTGGTTAAAATGAACAAAAATCAGTTATTAAGCAAGTACATGACAGATCAGTGTTGAAAAGTTATCTTACCTTACCCCAATTCGCAATGGAAAGTTTATAATATGAACTCAAACTGACGTCCCAGAAACGTCAGTTTGAGTTCATATGACTTCAACATACGTAATAAAAAGTACGTACAGTAACCTGCAATTTTGTTTTAGATTTGCTAGAGTGGCGAAACTTGCGGATTGCAACTTTAAAATAACCTTTGCAATGGCAAAAATGTTTTTATGATGCTATTGCATTTGCAGAGACAGTATAGTCAGCATAATAGTTAAGACCGTTATTGTATGAGCTAACAAAGGAAACAAAAATGGCTTACTGGACCTGTGATTGTTTATGTGGCACAACGTCATTTTGCCCATGTTTGCCAAATGTTTGCAGTGACTCGTCTCTGTATCTGAAGTCTCAACCTATTTTAACCAAGACATTTGCTTGCAGTGTGGACTCCCATTCTTCTCACCGTGTTCCTGGTCGCTGTTGCCACGCTCTGCAAAGAGCAAGGAATTACCGTCATCGGGATATGCTGTATTTACGAGGTGTTTGTTGCCCAAGGGGTAAGAAGGGCATTTGTTTATTACCTCATGAATCTGAAATTTGTTGATGCACGTGGTTGACTTTTAATAAGTCAATAAGATCTGTTATAGGGTCATGCGATCAAAGGCGTATTTGTTAAAAAGTACAAAAAGACAACTATATTGGGGAAGTCGTAAAGCATGGTGCTCTTATTGATATTAAAAGCCCTTTTGTTTGGCGGAGCAATGGGAGGGAAAACTGCTCTCCAGATGGAAAATTTTAAAACGTCCTCATGGGGCAGAGCCTCGCGAGACAGCTGCAGACACATTTGTACACTTTTGTCAGTTGGTGGCACTAGCTCGACAATTTATGGCCAGTGGGAAAATAAGTTAAAATAAACCATCGCTGTACCTAAAACAGCAGGGGATACCTTTGCTGTGGAAACAGTTAAAAAAGTTTGAGGGTATGCAAATAAATTGAGCTTGACACATCCGAGGAAACAATTTCTGTTTTGAGAGAGCCAGTTAAGCCCAGCACAAGCCACAAGACTGCAGCCTCTCGCCCTTTTGTGTTTTTAAAGGGATAGTTCATCTTAAAATGGAAATTCTGTTGTTATTTATTACTCACCCTCATGTTGTTCCAAAACTGAATTACTTTCATTCTTGTGTGGAACATAAGAAAATAATAAAATATTCATGCAGCTGTTTATTGATACAATGAAAGTGAATGGAGACTTCGACTGTCAGTCAAAAGCGTTCTGCTTAACATCTCCGAACATGTGTTTTAAGGCCTGCGGGTTTGGAACAACATTAGGATGAGTAAATGATGACAGTGTTTGGATGAACTATCTGTTTTGGCCAAATGTTCACCACAGAATGAATCTTGTTGCCCTTTCATGTTTTAAGTCTGTCACAAAAAGCCAATGAAATTGCGAGAGAGGGAGGAAAGCGAGGCAGTGGATAGCAGGTGGCAGAATAAAGCTTTTTTTCCATGTTTTCTGTCCAAAACAACTGCAAATACTTCCTTCACATTTCTTGGTATGCTGTCAGCGGGCATCCTGCGCGACACAAAAGTCAAATGTGTGTGGAACGTATCTTTCTGAATTGGTTGCATGTCAATAGCTAATTTTCTGGTGTGAACATACATTTAAAAACCCCACAGGGTGTGTCTGTGTTTACATTTTCCTAGAAGCAAAGTGTGAAAATCAACACTGATGCATTACACCGAAGAGATAACCAACAGGTTTCTTATCTGATGCAGCATTTAATGCCTTCTGCTGAGAAACAAAAAAACTAGGAAATAAGACATAACTATTTTCTAAGTGACAGTTAAGTAAATAACTTAAGGGCAACATCTCTCATTTCTAACAGCATTGATGTGAATCAGAACAGTGAAGGCTCATAGTTTTCTTAACCACAAGTCCTACCAGATGTGAAAACACACTATTCTGTTTAAAACTGCAGGGATTCGAAAATCAAAATGTTTTGAAGGACTGACATTAGTAAGAGGTTGTACACATCACGTGTTTCAGTCGGTCAGAATGCATTGATCCATTGAAAGGTTTTGTTTAAAGGGTTCCCACCCCATTTAAAATGTTGTTATCCTTGCAACGAATTCGCATCTACATTCAAATATTAAGTAAGTGGCACTTTGCACCGTGCCCTTGCACTACAGAGCCAGCGTGTCCTTGTTTGGATGTGCGATGGCCTTTGTGACAGCCTGTCTTGCCCTTTGCATTATGCTTTTAAATTTTACATAATACACTCTGGCATAATCCTTTCATGTAAGTGAGCTGCTGAAAGGAAATTAATTTAAGCAGCTGTTGTTTCTGAAAAAGGCTTGAGGTCTGTGGCTCTTTGTGGCTCTCCTTGGACTGAACGCCGCTCAGTTCACCCTTTAAACTGTCTGTAATTCAATCCATACGCACGAATAGTCGGCAGTCTAATGTTCGTCTGTAATACGTGTAGCTTAAGTAATTACTTTAATTGGCCTGTTATAAGTACAGTATAATGTATTAATGTTATGCTAATGTAGCTGTTGTGGAGCTAATGTGGCATGCAGCATATGAAACTTTCACTGCTGTGTTCTCTGACGAGGCCCTTATCTCTATGAACTATCTTGGCCTAGTGGTTAGCACATGTGCTCTGGATGTATTGAGCCAGGGTTTGAATCCAGACTGTGTTTTGTCTTAATTCTCTGCATCATTTCCTGTGACTAAACTGCCCAAAAACAATTTTTAAAATGTTATATAACAATTATGTAACAGGTTGATACATTTGATGCATAATAATTACAAAAATGTAATTACGCGATGCATTTTTAAGTTATGTATTTATGCTGCAATGTGTAACTTTTGCCTCTCTACCGCCCTCTCTGTTTGATTGTTACCTCATTTTTATTGCTCAATAACTAATTCTTGTTCATTTTTAACCTAAAAAAAAGTTACAGCTTGCAGCTTTAAGTTTTCCAGTAATATATTTTTTCTTTTCACTGTAGTTCACTCTGCCCATGTTGACCGACACCGTCCTTCAGGTGTTAAGAGGAAAAGACGGTTTCCCTTACGCTGTCCTGCAGACGCTGCTGAAGCTCATCGTTCTGATCATCAGCACACTTCTGCTGGTCATTGTCAGGGTGCAGGTCATACAGTCTCAGCTGCCAGTGTTTACCAGGTGAGAGGACAACCAGTCTGCATCTAAATTCTGAGTCATGAAGGCATTGTAAAATAAACCTGTATTAATTTTAATATAATATTGTTTTATTTTTTTGCATAGCAACAGCATGCAGGTAAACTACTTGGAAGAAGAATAGTTAACTTTTTCCAACTAACATGCAATAGTGCATATTATCTAAGCTGTATTTCAAATTTAATTCAAATATTAAAATTTGATTAAAGCTGCAGTATGTCACTTTTATTTATAAATGGTAAGTTTATAATAATGATTTATAATTTGAGCTGTCGGGTATGATTTCCTGTGAAACTTAAACATAAGTAATAAAGTATATAAAGTAACCTGCAGTTTTATGTTTTAAACAGAGATGGCGGTAAAGAGGCAAAAGTTACAGATTGCAGCTTTAAAGTATTAAGTATTAATAGCTTCCATCAGATTTTTAATTACACAGGAATCCTGTCTCTTTAGACCGGCACATATTTAAATAATTTTAAACCAAGCAAACAAGCACAAATGTTAATATGAACATTGTTCAAATGGCTTGTTGCTTTATTGTAATAAACTGATTTATTGGTGAATGAATATGGTTAGTTTCTACGAGAGCCAAATAGTATTTTTTCCAAGGGGAAAATATGACAGACAAATGCAATAATGCCTGTGGTAGCGTATTATGGGAAAGCTGTTTTTAATCCATTATGTTAAGCATGTGAAACGTTGACTGTCATGCTGCTTATATAAACATCTAATCCGATCGCTTGATAAATATGTGGATCCACCCTGATCAGGCGCGTTTTTAAGGAGCGCCATGCATTGCGTTCGACTCTACCCACCCGTACACACAACAACAAACTCCTCAGAATCTCAGAGGAGAAGGAAGCCAAATGCTCCAACATTCTGTGTTCTCCGATCATCACCTGGGAAGTTGATTGGGATCACTAAGAAAATCCTACTGGATTTGTCACAGACAAGTTAGTTAATCCCCCAGACCTAATCCACCGGCTGTCTCCAGCCATCTGAATTAACCCTCCAGAGACATAATATGCTGGATTAACATGCTTTCTAAGTATATACTGTCCCTGTTTTTATGGAATATTGGAATAATGTTTGGAATGCCCCGGCAAGAACCAAAACATTCTTCTTCCAAGAGATAAAATTTATGATGTTGTGCAAAGAAGTTTACTGGCTTTCTAATTACAGCGTTTGGTTCTCCCACTCTTCGGAGTTCCCAAAACACACACCCCTCTGTGCCAAATGATAAACTTCAGTTTGTGTCCATTTCAAACAGCAGAATATTCTGCCTTTGGAAAAAATAGCGCTCAGGCTCAGAAACTTTAGTGTTAATGTGACAAGTGTGTGTAATGAGAACTGGAAGCCCATGTAAGTGGTTTTTGCATTTTTGAAGATAACTTAATTGGTAAAGCATTGCACTAGCAACACGGGGATCGTTGGTTCAAATCCCAAGAGACTCACTGTGTTATGAAATCCCCTGAAGTACACTTGTATAACATTTGAGTTGCTTTGGATAAAAGCGTCCGCCAAATAAATAAATAAATGTTAAATGTGCGATCTGTCAGCAGTTAATGTTTTTCCCTCCGTTTTAACTGAATCAGGATGTTCTCATTTCCTCTTAATGCATGTCAAAGTAAAATACATTTATAAATCACTTTTAAAAAACGTCTTGTTTATGTTTCAACTTCGTCTCGGATGTTTTCCTGTAATTGCTTTCTAGAAAGAGAAATGCGAATGATGCTGATGTCGAAAAGCAGAGTGAAGAGTATGAAGTTTTCTTTCTCATGGGCGTGACCTGGACGCTAAGGACAAAAAGAACGATTGTTAATGCAGCTTTCAAACATGTTAATAGAGGTGAAGGACCTAAGAGTGGAGAACCATTCCACAACCTCAGAAGTGACAGACAAGCGTGGTCTGCCTCACACTCTGAAGGTGACAGAGGCACAGTGAGGACCTCTGGGTGTGATGCAATCAGATGAGTTCAGAAATATATCCAGGTCTTTCTAGAGTTTAAAAAACAAAGCATGTTTGTAATCATTATCACCTGGCCAGTGTTGCTGTTTAATATCACAAAGAATGCATCAACATGAAGGAATATAAAAACCGCAATGTTTCGAACTGTTTTTAGAGTCGTGACTCAGAGTCGGTGGCTTTCTGCCACAAATCAGTGTTGCCAACTTGGCAGCTTGGTTATTTTGGTGACTTTTTTTAGCTGCCTGATGCCTGGCATTAAATCTGGCTATTTTCCAGTGTGGCTTGGACCCCTCTCTGTGGTTTGATTTGCACATGGGACGTAATGGGTTGCAGGATGACGGTCACGGGCCAAATCGACGGAAATGTTGAACATTTTTGCGAAGTTTTACCTAGCTAGAAACGTGGAGCAGTTTTTTTTCCAGCTGTGTGGAGGACAAGGGTAAAATGTTAAAGTTTTGCGTTTAAACTTTTAAAAAGTAAAAGCAAAAATAATTGCTGAAGGCATGGTAAAGACAGTTTTAATGTGAGCAAAAAAGGAATGTGGAAATCTGTTCGCTGTAATAAAATCAACCCATATCGACAGTGCCTGTAGTTAATGAACCATCTGGAGGTGAATTTTGCAGTATTATGTTCTAAACAATATCTTGAAGAACTGTGTTTGTATTTAAATGTCCGAACTTAATTGTCTGCTGCATTTTAAGTCATCGCGTTATACTCATTGAACTGCTGCAGAATGGCCCACAATAGCTGTTTATTGCACTTGGACTCATGCGGCTCTTATAGCGACAGTAACATTTATGATATTGGTTAAAGTTTTATGAAGATTCTTCAACTTGTGGCTTTGCTCGTTGCTTTTGCCTGAGCGAAGCAAAACGGCAGCAAGCAATTATGTCATGTATTTGAAATGTACAGAAACAAAATCAGTTCTTTCTTCGGTTTTATCATATAAATGAAACTCGTCCAAAATTGCGAAAGGCATCTGTCCACTGCAGCTTTTAAGAAATGTTTTAATAGACGGAAAACTCATTTGTTCTTTCTCATCTATCATCAGGTTTGATAACCCAGCTGCTGTCAGCTCCACCCCGACCAGGCAGCTGACCTTCAACTACCTCTTACCGATAAACGCCTGGCTGCTGCTTAACCCGTCTGAACTGTGCTGTGATTGGACCATGGGCACTATCCCCCTAGTGGAGTCTCTGTTGGACCTTCGTAACCTGGCAACACTGGTATTTTATGGCCTATTGAGCCTTCTGGCCTATCACAGCCTTTGGTATGCCCACAGTTCTGCCAAGATTGTCATTATGGTAAGTTTGGGAAATCTGATTACATCTAAAACAAAGCTTAAATGAAAAGGCGGAAGTCTGCATGGGTTCATGAGCTTTCCTCAATTAAAGGAGTAGTGCACCTTAAAGTAAACATTTTCTTATAATTTACTTACCCTTGTGCCATCCTACGTGTATATGACTTTCTTTCTTCAGCCAAACACAATCAGAGTTATATTAAATAATATCCTGGCTCTTCCTAGCTTTATAATGGCAGTGAAAGGTGCCTAAGATTTTGAAGCTCCAAAAAGCACATCCAATCATAAAAGTAATCCATACAACTCCAGGGAGTTAATAAATATTTTCTGAAGCAAAACAATAAGTTTGTGAAGGAAAACAATTAACATTTTAGGCATATTTAGTGATCGATACATCTCATTTGAATGTAAATGTATTTTCATTTTTGGGCAAACTACTCAAAGCTTTTCTGTATAGCAAAGATGCATTTTGAAACCACAAATTAAATGACATGCTGTTGAATTTTTGTTTGGTATTGTTTGTATATATAAACCTAATCTGTTTTTATTACCTTGATATTCCTGAAAATGCAATAGGGAATCTTACAGAAATAGGTTAAAGACTGTTCGAAGCAATGCATTGCCTGTAGTGCCCATGGCCTAATGTGCAGTATGTCAGATATAATTTAGGATCGATGTATCCATATTGGGTGTCCTGTTTCATAAGTAACTGCACATAAGCTACTTTCCCAGAAACAGGGAAATAAATTCCTATATTAAGAAATTCCCTGTGGGATCGATGTGAGTTAGGTGATCATGTGAGACCACCACAGGATTTGGACTGCATTTCTGCATCAATAATGTGATATTAAATACAGGATTAGACTAACAATATTCTGGTGGCCCACCAGAGTGTCCCTTAAAGACTCTTTATTGGCCATTGACGGCCATTTTGGCAACATCCACTCTGACTCCTTTTTGTTTGATTGGGGAAACCTTAAGCTTTTTCTGTTTAAAGATGATGTATTTTGAAACCACAGACTTAATGACGAGATGTTGATTTTCTTGAGGTTTTCCTAAATGTCCTTTAAAGACGTTTAAGCAGGTCAGTCAGTTGGCGCGCCGTCTTGGCAAGACTTTCCACTCTTGTTGTATTTGAATAATGAAGACCAATTCTGACAACATTGGAATTAAACTTTTTGCTTTTTTAGCCAAAAGTCTGAAAACTAAAGATTGTTCACATTGATTCCTACCCAGAGAACTGGAGTGCATTGCATCATGGACCTTTTTTATCAGCTCTTGGAAACTGTCTGAACTCGCACTGAATGATTTATGTCTCCTGGGTGAGGACATAAATTTCGCTCTCACTAAAATTTGTAACCACACAATGCATGCTTCTGAATGCTCTGTCCCACACAACATTTCACTGTCCCTGCTTCGTTTGCAGCCAAAAGATGCATAATTTTACTCCCTCCTTGTCATAAAAAATCTTATCATCCTATAGCTTGGTCCTGTGGCTCTAATGTCTCCATATGTTGGATGACCGTCTGATTTAACACTCTCAGAAGTTCACAGTGTCACAGTTGAAATTCCCTCAGCTTGTGTGTTCAGATTTTTGCTCGTTTGTTGTGTAACAGCACAGTGAATTTTTCATCCGCGTCTCCATGCGCTGTCAACAGAGTTTGGTGAACTTCCTCACTGTGTTGGCAAAGGCTGTCCTCCGAGACCGGAGGGGACCACAAATCTTCATTAGAGGACAATGCGTAAAGACGAGGGGGGTGGGAGGGATGGGGTATTAACATTTTGCTCCCATCTACGTGGTTCAGGGGACAGAAAACAGGTTGTATGAGGATATTAGACTATAACTGTTTGATTTGGCCGTCGTTGGCTGTTTAAATGATTCCCTGTGCGCAGACCCTCGACACTCGTTCTGTGCAAACAGGAAGCACTGTAGTTGCAAAGATTCAGCTAACTTTGTTCTATAACAACCATGCAATGCAGCAATTTGTATAAACTGCAGAAAGAAACTTTTGTTTGTACGTCTTTCATCCAGGTTGATTCTGGCTGTTAAAACATCATGCAAATTGGATAAATATAATGATTTAAATATGATGTTGTCCATACTGCTGTTTCGGCCCCATTAAATCCACCCCTGCGTAAGCAAAGCCCGACCGTGTCGTATATGCCAAGATAAATTTTGCAGTCCGCATGATGCGAGACAAATGCCCCTTGTTTTTTGAAATGCGAAACGCCTCTTTATCGCACCCCGTGGTTTACTTCATGATAAACTCATAAATTTGACAAAAAATGAAAAAGATGAGATTAGCTTTAGCGAGACAAAACAAAAGCATTTGTTTTTCAAGACAGGGTGTCCAAGGGCTGTGCCTTCAGAGGGGTTCAGCCTTTGAAAAAATCTGATCCATCACCTTGTCATAAGGTGCTTTTCATGAATAAAACCTATAATCCCAATCTTACATTTGCGGGCTGGCATGCATTGTGTAAGACAGGCGTGTTTGCCCGTGGTTAATAAGAACCATCACGTTTGAGGAGAAATGCAATGACATGTTCTTGTTTGTAGTAAATAAATCACATTTGATTGATATTTTCACCGCTTAGTGAAGTTATATCTGACCATTGGGTAGTTTTCAGCACTTTTGCACACAGGTCGAGGTGTGTGTAATTGAGTTTGGGTTGAAATTCATCACATCAATCTCGTGCTGTGGTTTCAGACAAAGCCTTATGAAACCAGTGATTAGTATTCAGATCTGAACATGCTTGTCTGAACCAAACAATGAGGGCATTTAAACCCAAGATTTTGTTTGTTTATTTATGGTGTTTCATGATTTACTGGGGCATTTTTTGCCCTGTTGGTTTTTAGAAGGTTGCCACAAATCCCTGATTAGATGCAAAAGAGATTGCGTGTCTATTTCCTCTGTTACGCTTCAAAAGACTATTTTAAGAACTGTTCATTTTATTATTGAATGACCAGCAAAGCGATTTTCATGTTAATTAGCTGGAACTAGCTATTTTTTTTATATTAGTTTAGTCATTTAGTATTTTAATATTTCAAAAGGTAAGTTTGTTTTGAAAGTCCCATGTAACTTTGGACCTGAAGCGTCCTGTAAATCTTTACTATGGTGTACAGAATTTGCTGGCTAAGATTTGGCATCTTTAACCAACTAAATTGTGTTACTATGAAACGCAAATGACTTTTTGAAACACAAAGATGAATGTACTGGTCGCTTTTCTCCATGCAGTTACAGTGAACACAGACTGGAGATTTGAAGCTTCAGGAAGGACATAAAAGCACAAGGAAGGACTATAAAAGTAGTCCATATGTCTTTGAACAGTCCAGGTCTTCTAGTGTCATCCAGCAGCTTTGTGGGAAAATAGACCAATTTCTAAGTTAGTGTATATTGAACTTAGGAACAGAATCAGTGAGATTAATGAACTAATTAGTCTGTTCACACTGTTTTGTGAACCAACAAATCATATGCACATAAAATGCTAATAAGAATTCACTACAAACGTCTTTATACGCAAAGTTGTCGTCGTATTTAATGATATTTTTATGATGCGTTTGCATTTTTTTGCATCCTTTGCATCGACACATTTTGTGTTCCACAGATGAAAGAGAGTCACATGGGTTTGGAACATTAGGGTGACTAAATGATGACAGAAGTTTCATTTTGGATAAACTGTTTCTTTGATGTGACCTTTTTTGGGATGGACCTCTGGTCATGAGCTCAAACATCCCAGATAATTCTCTGTGTTATTTCTGAACATAAAAGGAAGTTATACAAATAACCCATGAAAAAATGTTTCAAAGCCATCTAAGATTGTGAATGTTGTAATTCTGATGGGGGGAAATTTTTCTGTATGATTTTCTGTTTTTAGATGCAATGTCGATTGTAGTAATTTATCTTTTTAATGTATTTAGTTGTGAAGTACAACATTCTTGACTATTGCTGGAACTGGAAGAGATCCAGGAGGGAAGAATTACAGTCTGTTACTGTTTTGCTTGTCTCCTGCAGGCACTGTCACTCATAGCCCTTCCATTCATCCCAGCATCTAATCTGTTTTTCCCCGTGGGCTTTGTTGTGGCTGAAAGGATTCTTTACGTGCCGAGCATGGGGTTCTGTGTTCTGGTGGCCCATGGATTCAAAATTGTGTCCCAAAAACGGTAAAATTCTGTCCCGTACTGTCCCATGTTCTCACCATTTCCAACCAGAAATCTGTTTTCACTCACAGTATCAATCGTTTTTATACAGTAATTGATTAAAAAGGATTGGGGTGAGATCACAATGACTTGAAGAGGTACGTTTATAATAATGCTTTTTAATTTGAGCTGTCTGATTCCTCAGGAAATGTCAGTCTGGTGTAATGAAATGTACACCGTACCCTGCATTTGTTTCAGAGAGGGCGGTAGAGAGGCTAAAGTTACTGATTGTTGCTTAATATAATAATAATAATAATAATAATAATAATAGCCATTATATTACTAATAATGTTAAAGGATATGTGGTATGAGCTAAAAGGGGCACATTTCTGGTGTGAGGGGCAACTTTAGGGCCATGTTTATAATCCTGCTACTGTCGACACCCCATTCTGCAGAGATCAGCTCCAGACTTAACCAAACAGATTTGCTGCTTCAGGTGAATTTGATTAAGGCTGGAGATAAACTCTGCAGTGGATTTCCGGGAGCTGGATTAAAAGCTACTGCTTTAGCTCGTAATGTCCATGAGTCCACCTAAGATCAGATGGTTTAAAAAACACTGTTTATTTCCTTTGTGTGTGACTCATTCTTTCCGTTCGAGCACTTTATAAAGCCTTACAATCTGTTGTTTTCAATTTGTCTAACTTTTTCAATTTTTGTGACCAGAGGCCTTAAGAAAATATCCTGGACGCTCATGGGAGTTCTTCTTACAACACACGCCGTGAAAACTTTCAACAGAAACTGGGACTGGGAGTCTGAATACACGCTTTTTACATCCGCACTGAAAGTATGAATGCTTCCACGCACGCATTCGTTTCACGCAACTGCACTCTGGCCAATGTCTTACACATACACAAACACTTGTAACCTGAGATCATGACTTTGAAAAAATCCACATCATATATATCAAAGATTCAGAACTCATCATGAGTCCAACTGATGTTTGGAAAATGTGATTCGTAATGTCAGCCTGGTATGCCTGAAACATTTGAAAATTGTTTTGCTCCAGGTGAACAGAAACAATGCCAAACTCTGGAATAATGTTGGACACGCTCTGGAGAATCAAAACAATTATGAGAGAGCTTTGAGATATTTCCTTCAGGCCACAAGAGTGCAACCAGGTAACTGTCTCTGTTTACTCACACCCACATTCATTTACATTACATTCATGCTTTGGCGGACACCTTTATCCAAACGACTTGCAGTGCATTCAAGTTATACATTTTTGCAGTACATCTGCTCCCTATGTATCAAACCCACAACCTGCTCTGCCACAATGCCCTACTGACTGAGCTACAATTCAGTTCAAACCTGTATGACTGACTGACCTCTGTTTAACAAAAAAGTGGATGTTTTGAAAAAATCGTCATGCTTTTTAATACATTCAAATCAGGAATGAATCAGTCTGAACCTTATTTCTGTACTGAGTGAATCTGTTTGATCAACGATTCTGTCACTGAATCATCTGAATGTAGTAAAGTATATTGCGTAACCAATTTTTGTAAAACACAGTATTTTTGTATATTTAAATTTGACCTCAAAAGATGTGGCTTATATTATGTGGCAAAAACCAGCTTATAGTTTGTATGTATAACCCAATATCAACATACGACAGAATCAGCTGTTCCTTTAAGATATTTATGTAGTACTGTTTGACAGACGTGCTAATGATAAATTATGTGAATCGTATGAGTTTCCAACCTATTGTTTTCACAGAGACAAAATACAAGCATTAATTTGTATTCAGTCCTTTTTAAGAATATTGGCAGTGGAAGTTAATACAGAGCTCAAACAAAACTCACTATCTGAGATTTTCTGCCGTATTATTTTTTGTTGGTAAGGACAGTTTCAAATTGTGGCTAAGCTAACAAGAAGCATTTCTTGGGACTGTATGAAAACATTGGCTTATAAAACTGTTTTCACACTGAAGTGTCTTGGGGAATTTGTGGGTTTAAGGATGTGAGGTGAGAAGATTTTCCTTCTGTGTTTGCTCTGCTGTATGTCTACGTCTGAGGAAGAACGTTTTGGCTGCCAAAAGCATTCGGCTCTTAACTTTGTTTAAATTTTGTTGGTTCACAGAGTCAACATGACTCAGGAGATTCACCACCCAAGACCCCATGTTTTTTTGAGATTACCTCCGTAAACACAAGAGGTTGAGGAAATCCTGGGTTGGTTATCTTAATTTGTCAGTTTGGCTTTTCATAACAAACTCTCGACATGATTTGAGTGTGTTGGGCCGTTTGTAAGAAAACGCCGGTGGTGTTTTCACACATCAGTTTCACACATGGAAATCTGCTGGACAGTGTCGATGGTTAGCGCCCCGCTGTTAAAGGTTATGCAGGCTACGCAGTTTGAAACGTTTGTAAACCGTTGCTTTAACAGGAGGTGATTCCTCTTTCATACACTTTCCCTCCGTCTTACATTTTTCAGCTGTCACTAAGTGTTATTATGTGTTTCATAACTGTCCCCAAGCAATATGAATCACATAACTGTCCCCAAGCAATATGAATCACATTTGGATGTTTTGTTCAGACCAGTAGCTCTCAATAGATTTGAACTTTGCAACCCATATTTGTTGTCATATTTTCTTGTGTTAGTTACATACCTTGTTTGGTTATGCCACACAACATATGTTGGTATCTGCCAAACTGACAAGCCTTTACACAGGTGACAGATAAATATCTGCAAAGATATGGGAATTGTTTTCTTTATTATGTTTAAAGGTTGATAAGGTCTACAGGAGATAATCATAACAATTATGTTGTTGGTTGACTTTTTTTACTGTTGTTGTTGTGTATACAACAAACTATACATAAGAAACTTCCAAATCATAATTGGACACCAAAGTCATCAGAGCCACTGGTTTAAGGTTTATCTTTTATCCACAGTGACTAACAGTGCATTCAAGGCATATATTTTATCAATCCATGCATTATCTGGGAACAAACCTATGATTGGTGTTGCTCTCAGGAACACTTCCATTTCTTAATTTATTGCTTTGTCTTCTTTTCTAAGATGACATCGGGGCCCACATGAATGTTGGGAGAACCTACAAGAACCTCAACAGGTCTAAGGAGGCAGAAGAAGCATATCTAGTTGCCAAATCACTCATGCCACAGGTATGGAATGCCCGGATGTTTACAATTAGATTAGATTATTTTAAAGACGTAAAACTTCCACAAGCTTTTTAATTTTTTATTTAGTCCAGTGTTAGGTAAATGCGTGTAGGTTGTATACAGACATATAATCTGTCTTGGGCTTTAGTAGTCGCTGTTCCACCGTTGGGCCAAACCATTTTCATTGCTTAGCGGTTCCGTTCTGTGCTGATCCAGCCCAGATGATCTAATTATGGGTTCATTTTCCACTGTACAGCCGATAATGTAGCTTTTCGGTATGCGTTAGCTGTCTTGGAAAAGCAAAAGCTTATAGACAGTTTGAGATTTAAATACCATCACCGCACGCATTCTCCCAGCACGATCCAGTAGGTTAGGAAACCGTGCTGAGAATTCCAGGCTGAGAGCGGATTGTAATTGTGCTGAGCTAAGCTCAAGTGCAAAAACAACCATAACCACTTCTTGCCGTTCTCAGATCGGTTGAGCCTACAATGGAAAAGTGACTTAAGTGTGTTTGTAGTATATTTTTTTTAATACTACGTCTGCCATATCAGTGTGTGTCAGATGTTACGAAAGAAAGCCAGTTGCCTCCTTTTATGCTCGCCTCACATCCGACCCACCATCTGTGCACTGACCTAGATCAGTAGTGTTCAGTTTGAACTGCAGCTGTTGGTTTATCTCAAGATAAATGATCACTATCTGTATATGAATGTTGGTAAACAACTCGTCTAAATAAAGTCTACTTTAAAATAAAGTCTAAATAAAGAACAGTGACATCTAATTAAATGAATAAGGTGCAAATGTTGGGCCTAAATGTTGGTAATTAAGTGCAAATGTTCAAGTGTTGAGAAATTCTTGTGATTGGGGGCTGACAATGATTGTCAGCCTCCATACGTAGTCTGAGGTATAAGCTTGTGGTCTAGCTTATTGACATTGCTTAATGCTAGAATGTCAGTTCGGTTTTAAATATATAGTCAGTGGCCTTTGAACTTCCTGTGGGTCCATATTTCATTTAAGAAACACATGGATGGAACATATTGAATACATTACTGCCATACATACCGACTAAAGGTATGAAAATATCATGTGTTTAATGCCCTGTCCAACGTGCACGCATATGAACCGGCTGATCTTTCCTAAACACATTGCCAGATCATTCCAGGGAAGAAGTATGCAACCCGTGTGGCTCCCAACCATTTGAACGTCTACATTAACCTGGCCAACCTGATCCGAGCAAATGATTCCCGCCTGGAGGAGGCCGACCAGCTCTATAGACAAGCCATCAGCATGCGACCCGACTTCAAGCAAGCCTACATTAGTCGGCAAGTCAACGTTTGTGTTGATTTAGCCTTGTGTTTGTTTGTGATTAAGTATGCGACTGTGTGCTTGCATGCTTATTGTTAGGGCCAAAAAACATATTAATCAGTCATATTCAGACAATATCTCAGCTTTGATAAGGTTATAAAACATCATGCATCACATAGGCTAACTTTTGCATGGAAAGAAATGTTTTTGTAGAAGTACTGTATGATGTTCAGAAGAATCAGCATTTTGATAAGAATATCTCTTAACGAAATGAACATTCTTGTCTTGTATATGTTCACATCCTACTTGCATGTATTTGTTATCTAGAAGAAAATAATATTCTCGCAGATACGAGCTAAAAGAATGCTGCGCAGATGTGTAAGATGTTTTCATTACATTTCGCATAGAGTGAAAATTGATTTTGTTGTCAGGCCAACATTTCTTTCTACATGTCTCATCCTGTTAATGAAATGTTGATCTGATAGGCTCTTGAAAGTGGATTTTCTGGAATGCCACGCTTCTCGTGAGCATCTAGATGTTTGTCTCGACCACAGTGTGAAAGAAGAACGTAAAAGCACACCAAAAGAATCAAAACCAAACTTGTGTGTAACTCTAACTGTTTGCTGAGAAAATATTCCTTAAAGAAACTGATCTTTCTTGTTATACATATGTCTTAGATTTTTGAAATGTCCTGGTAAAAGTATTCAGGAAATATCTTCTGTCTCTCTCAAAACTAAGAGGGGAGCTTCTGCTGAAAATGAACAAGCCCAGCGAGGCAAAGGACGCCTACCTACGAGCGTTGGAGCTGGACCATAACAATGCAGACCTCTGGTACAATCTGGCCATAGTCAACATTGAAATGAAGGACCCCTCGGAAGCTCTGAGAAACTTCAACCGCGCGCTGGATCTGAACCCGCGCCACAAACTGGCTCTCTTCAACTCTGCGCTTCTCATGCAAGAGTCAGGTGTGTGTGAAACAAACGCGCTCAAATAAGGTTGCAGAATATCACGTTCCCTCCCTAATTCTTGAATTGTCAAACCTCGCCTGCAGAAACACGGGTCAAAGGCATGCAAGGGGTGTTAAGGTGGCCAGGGCAAAAGTTTGCTAGATAACATTTGATTCAGAAGAGTTCAGGCTTAAGCCAGGTTGTAAACCTACGAGTTGTTTGCATGCCAACTTGAGGTAAGGCAGTAACCGCTTACCCAATTCAGTGACGTTTCTCATGCTTGCGAGAGCTCTCACGAGAGGGTTTCGGTGTTTGATCCAGCGGCAGGAACTTTCAGTGACTCGTTGACCTTAACTCTGAGCTCTGTGTCATTTTTTCACTTCTTGCTTTGAATAGCAGGAAAGACAGATGGTTTGACTCGGGTTAAGCTTTAGCTGAAATCAGTTTGGCATTTGCCTGAGATTAGCGCACCTACGCTGTTACAATGCAAATAACGCAGATACAACGGCCTTATTTACTCTCGGTTTAGGTCTTTGGATTTGGGTTGTTTAATCATGTGACGGGGGAAGCATGTTGTAATCAAATGACATCCCTCTTGACAAGACTGTTACTCATTAGTTTGGTTTGGTTGTTTTGCCCATTAATAATGATCAAAGCAGTGTCACATGAAAGCCAGCTTCTCTGACTTGTCAGTGTGAACGTAACCATACGGTAGTTATGCAGTCGTCCAGGGGTGATGACGAAACTCTTTACCCTGTTTCTGACCTTATATTGCAACATAAGACAGTGAATAATAATGTAGATTTTGTTACAAACCCAAATAAAACAGCCAAGATACTAGAGATAACAATATCATGCAGCACAAAACTGTTTATAATTGTATATATATTTCCAGTATTATTCGGTCTGTGTTAATACGGTTGATTATCCTTGGATTGTAATCTTTGTTTGCTTCAATTTTGGTCACCAAGAGGTAATCAAGTGTGTTTTCATCTAATGCTACAGTACATACACCCTCTCACAGACTTGCCTTGATTATTAGTTTCCATTTTCCAACAGCTATTTATGTGAAAAATGCAATTCTTGACATGAGAATATTGTATATAGATAAAAATGTTATTATACCTTGAAACATCTCATTTTTTCCGCTTCTTTTAAGGTGAAGCAAAATTTCGTCCGGAGGCTAATCGTCGTTTTCTCACCTATGTGAAAGAGGAGCCGGACGATGCTAATGGCTACTTCAACCTGGGCATGTTAGCGATGGATGCTAATGAGAATGAAGAGGCCGAGCACTGGATGCGAGAGGCCATTCGACTGCAGCCCGGCTTCCGCAGCGCTTTGTTTAACCTTGCGCTGCTTTATTCGCAATCACAACGTGAGCTGGACGCTCTCCCAGTTCTGGATGAGCTTCTGCGGTTCCACCCCGAGCACGTGAAAGGCCTGATCCTCAAGGGCGACATCCTGATGAACCACCGCAAGGACACGCGTGGCGCTAAGTCTTGTTTCGAACGCATCTTGAACATGGACCCAAGCAACGTGCAGGCTAAGCATAACCTTTGTGTGGTGTACTTCGAAGAACGGCAACTTCAGCTCGCAGAGAGCTGTCTGATGGAGACGCTGACCATGGCTCCGCACGAAGAGTACATCCGACGCCACCTCGCAATCGTACGAAACAAAATGGCCGCCATGAGCGCCGCAGGGCAGCAGATTGCGCCAGCAGGGGGCGATGGTGGGTCTGAGGAACAGCAACGGCAAGACAAACACCATGTAGAGGAAGGCAAGGAAGGGCGGGGAGTTGCTTCAGGAGCAGGGGAGGGGGCCAGGAAGGAGAAGAATTTAAGGAAATCCTCCCCTACAGAAAGCGTTGACGGCCAGGGCAACGGCCAATCAAAGAAGCTGGACGCAGGCCAGGCTGACAAGCGGACTAAGAGCAAATCCACAAAAGAGATTAAAGATATAGAAAAGAAAAGAGCAGCCGCCTTGAAAAGACTAGAGGAGATTGAGCGCATATTAAGCACTGATTAACCTTGTTTATCAAGCCCCATGCTATTTTTATATAACTATTTGAAGCGCAAGAATGAGACTCCTCTGTTTCAAATCGAGCCCTTGTTTATGCATGTTTTATTGCGCTTTTGTTTGGGTTGCTTTGTGTTTCTTGTCTTGTGGGGTGTATCTCCTTTTTCTAAAAGAGGAGAGCAGGTGTGCGGTAACAACACAGAATTAAAAAGCACAATATGGGTACGTTTTGTTTCTGTAACCCCTACACACACACAAATG
This sequence comes from Chromobotia macracanthus, assembly GCA_036877525.1. Classification (NCBI taxonomy): domain Eukaryota; kingdom Metazoa; phylum Chordata; class Actinopteri; order Cypriniformes; family Botiidae; genus Chromobotia; species Chromobotia macracanthus. Next base: position 2,393,338 of record JAZGTH010000066.1, on the reverse strand, counting down.
CGGATGCGCATCTGCACCGCATTATAATCACAGTGTTTATTTATGATTGTCTATGTACTGAATCACTGGATGAGTTTGTCACTTTGATGTATACGTTATCACTGATAAATGATGAAATGCATATAACCCATAATCACACATAAGATGAGGAGTAGCCCGTTGTTTTTGGGTGGTCCCTCACATGACTGTTTTCCCTCTCCTGAGCTCATTTCCGCTTCCTCTTATTCAGCTCTCTTGTTTGCTCATGTGTCATTATTGGTGTTATTTTGTTTGGTCTCTACACAGAATGGTGTCGGTGTTTAATCACATCTGATATCATCTCAATCTAAATCGGGGCCACTTCCTTCCCGTCCGCCTTTGTGCTTTTTCAGTGCAGCTTCTGTTTTTCTTTCCACTATGTTTTATGATTAGTCCATATATGCATTTACTCCGGGCTCCCATATGGTTTTCATAGCTCTTATTTTAGGAGCTGATTTCACAGCTTGGTCCTGGAGAGAGAGAGAGAGAGAGAGAGAGAGAGAGACTGTTGTTCTCACCAAGCAGATCACACAGTATTTTTATTATAACGCATTCAGTATTTGTGAGTATTAACATTGCCGTGTAGCTTAACATTATTCACTGAAATGTCTTTCTTCCTCTGATACCCCGCGGAAGGAAGGGTGCTTCTCCTGGAGAAGTTAAAAGCTCCGTGCGCTCTTGCCGGAGCGCACCGGGCAAACTTAGTTACTGTTTGCTTTTCAAGGCTGGTCCAGAAATATCTTCTCCTCTGACCTCTCCAAAACCACTCAAAAGTCCCGGAAAGCCTTTGGGAGAGATGCATCTGTGCATTTTTCGTATTGTAACTGTGCTGATTTTGGTTACACTGACTGGCTTTCCCCGGAGCGCGTATGCAAACCTGCATTAAACTGCGCAAATAAAGCACTTGAAGTAGTCGCTGTCTTGTGTTTTATTAAGGGTTTGTGTCGTGTTGTATTATTGTGTGCTGTGAGCTGTTTTGAAAGACCCGTGGAGACGCACTTGTTACTGGGGCGCGTTTGGTGTTGCGGGTCCCGTTACGGCGCGCCGGTGCGCACGGGTTCGAATCCGGTGTATACGGAGCCGTATACGTGCCATCGCCTCTTTGTTTGACAGTATGCATTTGTGATGCATTGCAATGGTCTGAGATCAGTTGGTTACCCACATGTGTGCAGCCCAAAGGCTTTAACTGTCGTTTGGTTTGTTGTCGAGGCGTCGAGTTTCAGCCGCAACATCGTGTTGCAATACCGCTCCCTGTAACGTGATACTAAGCCGCACACCAGTGACAAGTTGTTGCAATTGTTGAACAATTTGCCACGAATCTGATCTCGGTAATTAACCATCTTTTGTGGAAATTACTGTAAGCTTCAGCCAACAGGGAACGTTCTCGCCTAACGTTGGCAGAACGTTTCATCACAACGTTGCTGTTGAGCAGTTGGTGGAGCAGAGTTGCAGAGTTTTCAGATAGACTCCCAGCGGGTTTTAAGATGCGCTCTGGACATTTTTACATGTTGGTGCTCGATGGAAACGTTAAGGAAACGCTCACACAACCCAACGTTGCTTGCTGGACAACTTCCAGTTTGCTAGGAAGCTCTGAGGTCCATCACGGACTTCATTACACGCCGTGTCTGGTGGACGGAGGGTATTCAACCTCAGGAACCGAGCGTTAAATACTCTGCACATCTCCCCAGAAGTTGACATTTGATAACACAAGATGCTTCACATGGTTACGCTTTCGGTCCATGTGAGAGCCCGTTTTATATTATTGAATTAAAGGCTCAATGACTCTTTTGTGGCGGTAATGCCTGATTAGGTTTTAAATGGCCATGTTTGTGGTTTGGGAATTCACAAACCTCTCCTTGCCCTGTGGAGGGAATGGAGATTAACTGTTTGAGACGACACACACATGGGCGACCTTCAATTCAATGGGCGTTCGAGATGAGATTGACATCTTGGGGTTCGGTACTTTTTAAAGGAACCGCGTGATGTATGTCCTAATTTAATGGTAGGCGATTTGTGGACCTTCTGTGGACGTGCAGGGCCATTAACATGCTCATCCAATCATTGCTTTCAGTCCGAATGCAAAGATAGGATGTCCGACCTGGCTGTCAGACTATGTATTTGCATACCTCTGCACGATGTGTTTATGTGCTGTAGAAAACTAATGAACTAAAGACTAATGATTTCATTGAACACTTAGATATGATTGTTTTTACAAAACTATTCTCTCCCTGCAATAAAAAAATTGAAAAGTGTCATTGTGTGAACACCGTTTGTCAACTTGTCAATACGTGGCGACAGACCTTCTACCCCAGGGGCACGTGTGTCCTCAATTCTGGAGTGTTCCTCAGACAGCATTTTTATTTTTTCAAATAGTGCTTGCAACACCAGTCCGACTGCATAACTCGTTCAGTCACAACTTGCTTTAATGTATTACTGTTTCTTATGTCCTTTTTGCAACTTAGTCATTTTGTTCGGGTTCCCACAAATGTCAGTTTGTCGATGTGAACATATGAATCAGAATTAAATGAAATACTTCTCACGTGTGTCAGCTCTGTGAGTCAGTGCCCTTTAATTCAGTAAAACGAGCTTTAGCTGAGCAGCCTTCTGCTTTTCGAACAGGAAATGTGCCGACAAAAGGGTTTATCAGGCCCTCCAGCTACACTGTGTATGTAGAGACACTGATGGCATTATTAGGATGAAATTACACTGTATAGGCTAATAGGACGTGGCAAATCAAAATACCCTGTCGGAAAAGCAAAAGACATGTTGTATGACAAAAATAATATGTAACCTGTGGATTTAAAACAGTTGTTTGTAGGCCTAGTTATGATTTGTACAGGCATGACTTGTTAGGGCTGTTTAAAGAGTTTGTCCCATAGTTTAAAGGACCAGTACAGGTTTAATCTATTCAGTTCTGTCACTACCATCTGTGACATACTGTTAGAAAAAAATGGAATAATCATTTCATTCTTTGGTTTGTGAGGACACAAAATGTCTTGTATACAGTAAAGAAATTGTGTGTGTATATATATATATATATATATATATATATATATATATATATATATATATATATATACACATATGTAAACGTACATATCTGAACTATTACAGTTGATGTAATATGGCCTGCAGGCACGTTTTCGAGGGAACGAATGAGATGTGTAGCTCTTTGGTAAGTGTAAACCAAGGAAAGTGAAAACAAGGTTTATTGCATAGGGAAACACAAGTACATTAGTGGAAGCACCAGTTAATCCATTATTATTCAAAAGTCCCCCGTCATTTATATTGAACCCATCGACATCACTGTATCTCTGATAGCAAATATGACAATATTATGACAACATCCCATCTGTTTCTAAAGCTCTTTTCACCCAAGCCACGAGAAACAGCCCCATAATTCACGGGTTGATTATTTTCCACCATCCCTATGAAGGTTTATTAAACGCACTGAGGGATAAAAGTTTGCTTTGCTTTCCTCTTAATTACTTTTCTGTTCTTTTTCAATCGCAGGATGTTACTACCCAAGTCTCACTATTTAGACTAACAGCACTAACTTAATGTGGGTACGTTTTCTGTCACAAGCGTCATTAACTTGGCATCCTGGTTTATTGAAATAGTTGTTGGTTTCTGCGTCTTGTCAAGTCTTGTCACGGCCGTACCATCGAAAGAACAAAAATTACGTAACTGCAGTTGCGCGTTTCTTAACTTGAACAGACGTTCCGTCGTTGTCTGCAGCTGAAGGCATGCTTTTGAAAATGTGTAATTTTAATATTATAGGAATGTCGTGCAAACATTTGTCTCGCCTTGCCCTAGGACACATGGCAACCTATCTGTTTTTAATTACACGATGAAGCGCATGTCATGTGTTTTTTATCCGGTGGCATTCAAAACATTGAATAACAAACACAAACAAGCGACACATGACGTGAAATGGCTGCGTCTTGAAGCCATTGTGTTAAGTTAGTTATCTGCCAGAGAGCCACGATGGCGATTTCCTGCATTTGATCTGGGAACAGCTATTTTAGGAAGCGCTGGTCACTGCTCATGTAAACAGTGATGTAAAGATCTCAGCCAGAACAATTGTGGGAATTCCCAGGGCGCAGTTAGAGGGTCTTGGGTGATAGCGCTCTCCTGTTGGGCTGGACAAGAGCAGCTGGCAACAGGAAGCAGCTCGCTGGCTACCGAAGCTTAACTGCTGAAGTGTATGCATTGCCCCGACCTCAGATGTTGCATCTAATCTGTGAGCGCTCAAGTCTCTTCAGCTCCCTCATACAGAGTTACGATTAAGCATTGATCAGTAATTTTCCTAATGTTTCATTCCCTCTATATTTCTTTCCACTTGATGCTCGCTCCATGATCTTCAGGTTCTGCATTCCCCTTTATCACTAAAAAATGTGTTGTGTGGTGTATTTTATGAATCCGCACACGAGACATTATTGCGTACATATGTGAGGTTTTAAACTCACCATGTAATCAAAATATGCTAATTGTATTTTTTATGAATATTGCTGTTTATTATAAATTACTTATCTGTGCACATCATTTTTTTATATTCATGTGCCCTCATTCATTTTTCATAAAAATCTGAAAATGTACTTTCCCTCTGAAACAGCGAACCATCTCGGATGATGTCAGTCTGATGGCTTGGGCGGAGCCAGAGTCATTAACCACTCCCCTCCAACAGTCAGCCTACTGTGAGCTTTGTGCTTTTTCTAAAGCCAATCAGCCATAAGGGCTCCACAAAAGAACAAGACACTCCCCGTTCTTCCATTTCACTCTGCATTTTGTTACAACACTGAAGTTTGTTGGAACTTCTTCACTTGGACTTTAAATTGTTTTAACACGTAAACTCTCTAGACAGACTTGCTATGCACGCCGCGTTTAAGCCGACGTATTCGGTTAAATAAAGTTCAGCTTTTCAAAACGCGCCTTGAGACCCTTGTCATTTCCGTTGCATTTAACAAGAACGCCACGTCCTGCCCTGTGCTCTGCCTGTTTGGCAGTGCAAGCGTCTCTGTTATTTAAACATCAAATGTAAATCCCTTGTGGCTCCTAAGTGATTTCCCAGACCAGCAAGTACTATAAATAGCAACATTTAAAAAAGAAAGTTTTGGAATGTCGTGCCTTGTAATGACTCTGAAATACATACTAAATCATATTTCATATCAAATCATATATTTCCTATTGTCATATATTTCTTTAATATAATTTTGTAGTATTAAATATGTTTTGAATATTTGTACGTATTTCCTAATACTACAAAACTGGCCAATTATAAATATATACTGTACTATACCTAAAAATACAGCATAGGTCACATTTCAGTTTGAGTCATTAAAACACATAACATGCAAAAAAAATGCTGCTGTGTCATTACAAACATATGTGACATATCAGTAAAATCCATACATTAATCTTTGTATTGTATATGTGCTTTTGTCATACATCTGTATGGTGAATTGCATTTTGCATAACAATTTTCCAAACGTTTGTGTCCTTTGTGTTTTGTGTTTCTGAGACAAAATAACTGCATACAGATTTAAAACTAACATGAACTGAGCAAGTAATGTCAGAACTGAGGTCAACTATTCCTCCTGCATATTCTGTAAAGTCTATTTGTATTTCACTCAACACAAATAAGCAGCTGTATGGATATTAAAGGCACAGAGGAAACAGAAAATGAAACTTAGACAATAAACAGTGAGGCTTATATAACATTGAACCACCCAGCTAACAATTCTGGGTTGTTGGAACGTTTCCACATATTCATTAAGTAACAAAAAGTTAAAGAAAAGTTATTTTTTATAAGTTCTAGGAACATTCAAAGCCCACCTGTTAGCTGAGCGTTAAAAAACAACCAAGAAGCGTGAAATATTTCACAAATTTTAGTCACTTAAAGATGATGTGGCATCCCATATATACCATAAGTGGATTTTAAAATGTAATTAACATGTCATTCAAAGCGCGAGCAAGCCAATAAATCAACTGTTTGTAATTTGTCACAGTTTGTCAAATGTTCGGCCCCACACATACTGTATGCATATAAGTGACTGTGCCAGATCAAATGAGTTACTTTACATGTGGGTGAAAAGGCTTCCTTCACATTCAGTGTGACAGTATAAGGACGAAGGGTTCATCGTTTTTTACAGAGTGAATTTTCCGCATGAGGACATAATTTACCAAAGAATCTGGAAACATCTGTCACAAGGACATGCTTGAATGGGAAAAAAAGGTCATGTGGGGTAAACGGGTTGGGGTGTGTCTTCCTTTCCAGAGGACACACCCCGAAATCATGCTCATGATTTTTTTTTTGCCTTAAAAGCTCTGCAAACATTTCGATATCTGTGAGGAAAGGCATTTGTAAAGAGAGAGTTCACTCAGAAATTACATTCAACATTACATTTGAATTTACATTCATTTTTGCTCAGTGGGGCACAAAAGAGGTTTAAAAACATTTGCCTAATTCATGCAATTCATGTTTTGGAGGACTGCAGCTGTCAAGCTTCAAATGAACAAATTAAAGCATCATTAACATATAAACGCAACGTGACTGTCTTATATTCCAAGTTCCCTGAAGTCATACAAAGCCGTGTGTGACAAACAGAGCACAACTGCAATCTTGACATCCACCTTTGCTATCCTTGGGGCATTTATGAAGGTTCATAAATATCAGAAACATCTGATTAATGAACGAATGATTTGTTTGATGCAGTTCTGAATGACTAAATCATAAATCAGACTCATCCAGTTTTCTCTGACTGAATTTCAGTCAGTTGTTTAAAGCTATGAAAAATGACTACGTTTATGATTTTTTTTTGTCATTTTGCAGCTAAGAAGCCCCAGTCCACATTTACTTTAATTATATGGAAAAAGTATCCAGGATATTTTTCAAATTCACCTTCTCATTTCTGCAGAAGAAAGCCAACATGATGGACAACGTGGACAACATGATGGTGAGTAAATGAGTGACAGTATTTTCATATTTGTATGAATTCTTTAATGCTTTTACTTTAAATGGAAACACAGTAGTTGGAAAAACACTAACTCTAAAGCGCCATCACAAATAGCAGAAGATATTTTACACTTTCAGGTTTAAGGAAGAATCAAAGGCAACAGAATGTGTCCTGTGTTGATGGTTTCCACAGCCACTTACGCCTGTTTTGACTTTTCAAATTGAATTAAATTGAATTTGAGACTCTATTTTGAAGTTTAAATGGGTCTCGGTTTGCTTAGCCACAGCTTAAACCCTCAAGCACACAATAACTAAACAATTTCTGACATCTGTTTAACAGCCACTTTATTTGCCTGCTTAATGAATGTCTCAGAGTCGGCATGTGTTTCCCTTTTGTAATAGATTGTTAGTTTAAAGATACGTTAATACACAGAACGCCCAGCGAAGACCTGTTCCTGATTTGTATATTAATGAATCTGCTTTTCACTTGTTTTAAGAATCACAATTAAAAAGCATTCGTGACTTACGTTATTCACTTCCGATGTGGACTTGGGGCGGGACTCCATTGAGGCAAACTTTTGACCTTTAGGGTGAAAAGTCAAGTTCACCACAAGTGAATCTTTTTCAGATCTGTCCTTATATAATAACACTGACCCGCATTAAATTGTTGGATTAACTATTATTTACAACAGCAACCCAAAAGGAACTTCCCCCAAAGCATCTGTATTCATTAATGACTCTCAGGGCAACGCATGGGTATCTTTCCATTTACAAAGCAATTACGTCTGTTGCCTTCATACCCTTTTTGCGTTCAACGGAAAATTGTTGGGAATTATTCTCTTTGATCTCCAAATGATTACACTTGTAAATTACAACATTGAAACGTGACAACATGCCCAACTTAACATTTATGAAGCACACACTTGTGCAGACAAGATATAACAAGTTACAGAGAACAAAACAAATCTTTTGTATAAAATCTGCCTCATTATCCCCCGCCTGAACGTATGCCAGTGTGGTTTTATTGTGTTCTTCTGTTTGCCGAAGATCTGGTATAATAACATGATGGGAATTTTAGTTTGTAGGATAAATTTCATTTCTTTCATGTAATGTTAGACAAAAAAACCCAAAAAAGACTCAAAACTGGTAACTGAGAATGCGACACAGCTAACAATTGTAGGTTGTTAAAACTTTTCCCTAATGTTTCACTGAATAACAGAAACACTACAAACTTGGATAATGTGTTAACGTTATTCCTTGGTTATGCGAAAGTTATTCAAACATTTTTTTAATCTGTAATGTTTTTAAAATGCTCCACTAACAACTTAAGAATAACATTTTGAGATGTGATGTTATAAAAATGTTCTGCTAACGTTACTGTAAGAATGTTTTTGATAACTTTGAGAGAACTTTTAGAGAACGCTAGCCAATGTTCTGAGAATGTTCCCTGTTAGCTGGGTAGCCCCAGTCTCCCCATTCCTGTGTAGTGCTGAGAAGAAGAAAGTTTTCAGAGAAGAAAGAGAGAGAAGAAAGTAACAACTGTTTCCATTTTTAGGGTACGGGAGAGCCATAACAGGCCACTGTTGCCAAGAAAACACAAGCTCCACACTTGTGAAAAATAACAGTCAGCTTTAACACAAGCTTGCTATTGCCAAAATAAGACACACTCCGCTGTCATTCAAGTGGGTGAGGAACCAGTCAGCAACTCTTGTCTGTTTGAAGATGCTAAAAAGGTCCTGCAGACACTTGGGTGACAAGACATCAAAAAAAGGCCTTGTTTGCTTCCAGACCCTGAATGATCCTCAGTTAGAAGGTAAGGACCTAAGAGAGGGAATGGGTGATGTGGAAGGATTTTCAGGGAGGTAAAAAAACAAGTATTTAGTGATTGAAAGTTATTTTTATAGGCCGAGAACAAGCAGGAGCAGCCAAATAAACTGTTGCGAAAACAGCGTATGAACGGATCAGTTTACACTAAATACCACCAATAAAAAACCTAAAACACTAACTTAAAATGCCGCCCAGTGTGTATACACAGGGAGTTGAATCAGTGAATCATTTTTTCTGGTTTATGTAAGCCGACGTCCCAACAAACCAACAAACAGTGTACATTTGTTTTTGGCGGGCCTGTTTGGTCACCTCCGCTTGTTCGGCTGTGCTGTAAATGAGCTTTAAAACAAACTGTGATGTGACATTAAACGGCTATTGAATTATGACTCTCTTGTTCCTCAACTATGGTTAGAACCAAGATTTAGGGGTGGGGGCGGGCTTTACTGATAGGGATCAATCAAACTGCAGGCCCCCTCTTGCATGAACCAATCAGCAACAAGTCAGATTTCTGTTATACTGTTATAGGTAGTTATTTTTTCTTGTACATTTTTTATTTGAAACAGCTTTGACAACACATATGGAAAGTACACAAATGAACTTTAACAGCCATCTGGTGGGCAGCCTAACAGTGTTTACAGTTCTTGTTCCAGAAATTTACAAGGGCATTTATTCAGTGAGGGTAAAAAGTAAAAGTTGTTCGGCACACACCCTCATATTAGCATGTTTAATCTGATATCTACTAATGTCAGCCCTGCACAGATTAAAAACAAACAGCAAATGTACCTGGATGTTTCGTGGCTGGACAGAAATAATTCAATTGGTTTTTCACAAAAGATGCTTCACATGATTTGTCTCCAGAGACGAGCAGGCACCAAAAAGTCTAGAAGAGACTGCATTTATAAATGTTGCCAGCTGACATTTCAATTTACTCCCATATTGTGTGACGTGCAGGAGAGATTCAGATGTAATCTTGTGCAGCCTTGTTATTGGGTTTCACTCTCCTGGTGTGCGGGCGGTATTAATCTTGCCATGCTGAGTTTATCACGGCAGTTTAAAAATGAAATAATTCCTGTTCTTTAAAGAGCTGTACTCATCAGCATGGGCCTTGGATGAGAAAGGAGATGAATATTTTGAAGACAATATAAAGCGGTTTTGAATGCTGTTTTAATAAAATTCCAGAGAAAAGTTGTCTTGCTCATTGTTTCATAGTTCAGGAGATAGAGTTCATAGTTGTGTTTTAATTATTGTCTCAGATTTTTCTTTTAAAATGCCTAAAAAGGCAAATGAGAAATTGTTGACATGCACTGCGAGAATAAAATGATTGTGAACAGCAGAGCTCGGATCATTCGAAAAATATGAGTTACTGAAAACTGAAATCTCAGACTTTTCATGACTCTGGGGTTTCGGCACTTATGCCAAACACAGTATGTGACTGCTGAGACAAGAAGACATGAAGGCTTGCTATCATTACCATTATAATCTGAGATAATAATCATAACTATATGCAGCACAAATGAATCTGAGACATACTGTTGTCCATCTGCACAGATTTAACCCAGCTAACAGAGGAGGAAGTTCTCTTACAGTTAAAAAAACATTCTGGTATTAACATTAGTAGAATGTTTTTATTGTTACAGTACATTTCATGAAAAGTATGAAAGGTTATTCTTAAGTAAACATTACAGAAACATTACATAAAAGATGTTTTAACAGTGTTCTTGTAATCAAGCAATAACGTTAATACGTCTAAAAAACTGGACATTTAACATTTTAACCGTTTTTGTTAACGTTAGTGAAATGTTCTTACAACATCTGAAATTGCTGGGAACTCACTTATATCAATACTTTCAGCATCAATATTTACAGTCAATATTTCTCTCACTTCCTCCATCATCTAAGATGCATCTTCTTTCTCGCCGAGCATTATGGGACTGAATCTGTGAAGGACGCAGGGGCTCGGATCACATCGAGAACATGCCTGTGGGACCCAATAAAGATGTGAGAAAGTCTGGGAAATCTCATTTGAGAGGATATCATTTAAGTCTTCTGTTAGATCTCTTAATGTTTAGCCGCCGAGATCTTCAAGACCAGCTCGATAATTAAACTTTAGAGAATCATTGCTTTGTTTCTAGAATAAGTGACCACAATGAAGATATCGTGCCAAATTGGTCAGAAAAGACGTTCAATGTCCTTACATGTTTGTTTTTGTTTACTTCATTATTCTACATTAAAAGCCCAAATTCTGCATTAGATCTAACTAGTGATTAAACTAGTGACTAAATGGCTTTGCAGGGCTTCAGCATGAGTAAACACTGCTTAATATCTAACAGGGGGTACATCTGTTACTTTGGAGTTCAGTTGAGTGAAGATCCTGCAGGGTTACCGGCCCGAGGCCTCGCAAATATTATTGTGATTATTATCTCAAGCATCTTAGGGCTTCAGAAGTGATGACACTGGAGTCAGTTTTCTGTCAGCCATCATCATTACCTCAAAGATCAAATACAGTCACAGTGATGGACTGTGAAGGTGCTATCGGCGATCACTCTTTAAAGAATGTTCACAGCGAGAGAATTGATCACGCAGTTCAACCGCTAACCCAGCTAACAATTTTAGGCTGTAAGAACGTTTCCCTAACGTTTCCATTGCAAAAGACTAAAATGTTAAATATGTTGTTTTGAAAGTTTTAGAAATGTTTGAAACATCCAGTTTTACTGCAAATGCATTTTCGATAACGTTGAGAGAACTTTTAGACAACGTCAGCCGATGTTCTGAGAACGTTCCCTTTTAGCTGGCTAAGGACTTGCTTTGGCATGACTATATCTGACAAAGATATTTTGCTGTGGGTGTTACTGTTTCATTACAGTAAACATTCATATATACATAAACATACAGTCATATATACAGTATGTATGTATATATTAAATAATAACTAATAACAAATACAGCACAGTGGCTTACATAGCAAAGTAAGGTAAGATTTGTAACCCCTGTCACTTCTGTACTTCTGTGCGCTCATATTTGACATATTTGTCTATATTTTTAGGTAATTGCTGGTTGTGTCATCTGAGATCATATTTCTTGTCAACCCTTTAGTCTGACAGAAAAATAGCTGATACTGTAGTCTTTGATCCCGTTTCTTTCCACTCAGCTTATGACTAATGTCATATCCTTGTGACCCTGGGAAAAGTAGACTTTTCTCGGAAATCTGAAAATGATCAGTACATTTGTTTGTTTTATTTATAAAGCAATGTTCTGATACGGCTAATGCATCCCAAATGCTTTGCATAGATAACTGCAACAACAAACAATACTGTAACACAACACAAAAATCAAAAGATCAAAGTTTAGTCAGCTCTTACAGTTTGTCAGACACAAAACCAGGGTGGAAATGCATCTTTATGCCTGATTTGAACACATCATCCGTGCTAGGTTATGTTACAGCCTGGGTCCAGCTTTACATTTTAGGCAATGTTTTTTGTTACACTGTATGTCGAATAACCTATGTTGTTATTGTAAATGTACTGCATATGGTAACATCTAAATTGGCTAGTTTCATTCACGTCAAAACAATTATTTAATTTGACGCAATTAATCGGACTATATTAGGTTACAGCGGGAAAAGTACATTTTACATGTCAGAGGAGGCAGAAAAAGCTTCTCGATGTGACATCAGCAAACATCCGTCAGAAAAATGGAAAATTTGCACGAAGAGCCCAATAAAGCTACACATTTGCAAAACTGCTCGAGCGATGTATGACATGGATATTTGTCATGCACGAGTTGTCATGCAAACGTTGGCTGTTTTGAGGAGATCTGTCAGTGCTTGGAAGTGCTTATGTTGAGGGTAATCTAATTTGGTGACAGCTGACTTATGGCAAATAATTTGAACTATTGGGAAATGGATTTTTCATACAGATGTTCCTGTGAGAAGACAGGGGACAGGGGATGGGGGACGGGGGATCTTATATGCTGCTTTGCCTACACATGCACATGCATGCGTGCATGTTAAGGTGGGGTCGAAAAAAATAGATTAAAAACTCACTAAACGCCAATCAAGCGTAAAGTATTTTACTCTGACAATCGTTTTTATTGCCAAGAAATATGGTTTCAGTTCAAAAGGTGCAACAGCCCGAGAGAATGTTTCTTGGCTTTTACTCAAGTGCTGCGAATTCGCTCAAAGCTGTTTTTTCTTTTATCAGGCAAGATTAAGCATGGGAAGGTTTCAGTAAGCAAGCTTATTAGAAACAATGTTGCCAGGTGTGATATACAGTATCTGTAACAGTTTTACACCGTTTTTTGCTAGCATTAACAGCCTAAAACAACCAAGTCCATACCCCAAAACTATTTAACGGAGATTTAAAGCACATGTGAGAGGCTTTGTTCCGTATTTAGAAAGCAATTCGCTGTGGAAAAAAAAATCTCTAATGATTTTCTCATCAACAACAGGAAATGGACTCAGTTAGAGGAAAAGATACCTCATTCTGTAAATATGTGGAGAACGTTTGATGAAGACTTTAAACCTTCTGTTTTTATAGTGCTCACTGACTGAGCTAATGAATGGACCATTACATGTAGGAGAGAGTTTATTTGAGGTTTGCTGTGAAACCTATTACTGTACAATGGCATCTTTCCCAGCTATCAATTTTAAGTTGTAAAAACGTTTCCCAAACATTTCAATTATGAAAAAAAATATTAACAACGTTGTTTTGAAAGTTCTATGAATGTTCAAATCATATTTTTTTTTAGATGTTGTATTAACGTTGTTGCTTGGTTATAGTGTTGTTCAAACATTTTGTTAAATCTGGTTGACGTTACTGTGGGAATGTTTTTGATAACTTTGAGACAACTTTTAGAGAACATTAGCCAACTTTTGGAGAAAGTTCCCTGTTGGCTGGGTTGGCACTGAATGTGTGGGACCAACCCCACCCTCCCAGCTGAAATTTCACTTAAATTAAAATTTGCCTTTTTAAACGACATGAATATACATCATCTTAACATCTTGTGTGTTTGCCAATTACACACAATTTTTCTAAAATGATGTCAGATTCACAGCTTCTGCAGAGGCACATTAGAAACCAATCCAGCAGGTCTGTCATATAATGCACAGTTTGCCAGAACACGTTTATATGTAGGGACAAAATGAATGGGTTGAGAGAGAAAAAGATGTGCTTACACTGACTTGTAAATTCAACAAAAATGCTGCTGAGAGTGACTTAAGAGGAAATTGCTGAAAATCTGCAGCAGAAGTGTGCACCATTTGTCTTCAGCTTCTCCATTATTGGACATTATTGTGTTGTGTTTAGCATAAACGCCCATGACACTTCAGAACCGATCAAAACCAGATCCAAAACAGATAAAGCAGACCTGGACCCAAATGTACATCAATTGCTACTAAATCATCTAGTTTATAATTCTATCTGCTGAGTTAAGATTACGGTTAGATACAGGAAGCTGCTGCGAACATCATGACACTAAAGTCTGTTTCTGTTGTCTTGGGGGAAACAGTTAGCACTTTTATTGCATTAATCATATGAACTCTGTTACTTTTTCATACAAGATAAATGTTCCACCAGTTCCATGCTAGTTATTCTTCATTTCGACACTCTGGCAGCGAATTTGTGTTTGGATAAACTTTGAAAGAGTTATATTCAGTGAGCAGCTCTCTGTTTAATTAAACGTTTAACCCCCAGACATATGCTTCATTTATCATTCCCTTGATGTGTAGCGTTAACCATGGACACTATATAGAATTCTGCAAGGTATTTGGCAACCTACCAAGAAGTAATGAAGGCAAAGTTTGAGCTGAACTTTCTAGATCTCTTCCAGGGCTCGTGAATGAAATAAATAATGTCTCTAAATTGTTTCAGATAATGTTGATGTTGACCAGATATTGTGCACAGAGGACCGGGTGATACTTCTAAAAAATGACTTAATCATTTCCAGTGAGAAACGTGGTTATTAATTACATGAGGAAAGAATATGCTTGAATGCTCGTGTGTGTGACATTGGCTTCACGACAACTCAAAACAGTCACATTATTAATTATTATGATTATAAATTTTGTTGAAACAAAATGTAAATAATTTTTATTCAGATCAACAATTTATTTATGACAATTAAAGCTGCAATCTGTAACTTTTGCCTCTCTGTCACCATCTCTGTTTGAAACATAAAATTGCAGGTTATTTTGTTATATTTATTATTTTACTTTAGGTAGGTTTTACGTTATAAACTGTAGGTATGCTGAAGTCATAGTGGCATTTTCCAGGTATTCACTGAAAATATAAATCATTATTATGAACTTACTGTTCTGAATCGGGAGTAAGGAGATCATGTTGATCATCGATCTGTTATGTACTCTATTATGAACTGATTTTTGATCAATTTTAACCAAAAAGTTATGGATTGCAGCTTTAATGATATATTAATGATTGATAGCTATATTGGTTAAATCACTCAGACACTTAACTGCGTGTCGTTTGGGATCAGGAGATGTCATGACAAATCAAGAAAAAACGAAACTGATGGGTTTTATTCTTCAAATAAAATCGTGCATACCTGTTCTTTATCACATGACATCATACGGTATTTGCGCAAAATGGATCTCTTTCATGTTGTTTTACTACAGTCTCCCGGGAAATATTTCTTTGTACCAAGAATGTGTTGTAGACACAGAGCCAAACCCTCACAGTGTATTCAAGTTACTCTTTTGAAATTATTTAATGGTACACTGTCAAAAGAATCCACATTTCAAACACCTGTGAACAATACGAACACCCAGAAGTGCCGTTGATTCAAAGGAACACCCGGCTTTTACACACCCTCTCGCCTCAAGGGAATTAAAATAACCTGTGATGTTACAAAATGTGTTTTTTACAGTAAAACTTCTTACCGTAACAGTTACGTGTTGGGACGCCGAAAGACATTCAGCTGACCTTTTAATCGACAAAAGAAGGACAAGGGAAATCGCGAAGATTTGCACACACACTGATGTTTTTATTTGCGTGTGCACCTGATTCGCTCAAGCAGTTACCGTAAACAGGTAAATGGTAAAACACACCCAAGAAATCTGTGCTAACCGCACATCGCAGGTCGGTTATGAGTTCAGAGTTGTGGAGGATGACATGATCTGGAATAGATTTCAGTGATGTTTTGATCCACACACCTCAATCAACTCTTTAAAATGCCACAGTTGTGCTTGTCTACACCACACTCCTGGATGTATGCCCGGTTATAATGTTTTTCTCCATCTTTAATCTTCTTTTTATTATTGATTGCTTCCATTATCAATACCGTGTGCACACAAGTATGTCGTTCAAAAAAATGAGCAGTCTGCTTTCGGGCAGAAATGGCTCAATTACAGTGCAAGTAGGGTTGAGGTTAAGGCCCAGTTTACTTTGAAATCTCATGCAGTACCTGGATAAACTGGTTTGTAGGTCATTTGTGATTTAAAAGACTTAAGCTAGAAGAAGAAATGTTCTTAGAACGTTGGCTAACGTTCTTAAAATGTTCCCTCAACATTATCTAAAATGTTCTTGCAGGAACGTTAGTGGAACTTTATGTAACATATAATTGATATATCAAAAAATGTTAATATTACGTTATGTTAATAAATGTTAATATTAAAACAATTGATATATTTTTTGATATGTCAAAAAATGTTATTCTCACATTCTCAGTGGAACATTTAAAAACAATACAGAATTTAAAAATGTTTGAATAACGTTCCTACACCCAAGCAATAATGTTAATACTATGTCCAAAAAAATACTGGATGTTTTGAACATTCCTAGAGTTTTTTGTTTTTGTTACTTAATAGAAACATTAGGGAAACATTTTTACAACCTAAAGCTGTTAGCTGAGTATGCACTAAAATGGCAGGTGAGGAATTGTTTACTTTCATGTCTGTCATTGTGTCTAACATTTTTGTTCCACAGAAGAACAAAAGTCATGCTTGGATCAACACAAGGGTGAGTAAATGATTTTCATTTATGAGTAAATAATAGCTTAAGTGATTTCTAAGTGCTTTCAAAAGGTTATTCTTCAAATCTTCTGTGTCTTTGTGATCTGTCCCAGAATCATTGATTCTTCTCCACGGCAGTTAAAACTGGAGTTCATTGCTCCAGTTTCACTTGATCCACTTTTCTGGAAACTTTTCAGGCCACTGTGGTATGACGCCAATCCTGATCAAGAAATAAAGACGGTTTCTCAACTGTAAATTGGCGAAACGTCAAAAATGTTGGCAAAACAATGCATGTGATTTCGAATTGGCATAGTGATTATATAACAGAACTGTCCGTAATGGTTCGCCTTTGGGACAACTCATAATTACAACGTGGCATTTGTCTTTATTTGACCGTGCTTAATTTGGCTTAGTCATAGCAACAAATCTCAAGTTACTCATTTTGAGTCTGAAAGGCCCTCCGTTTAATCAGAATGTCACTGAACTGCTATAAACCTTTCTTTTTAACCAATCCCTTTCAGCCACGATGCTGCCCGTCCCCGGGGACCCTGTGAGAAACGCGGTGGCGTTCGAATGCCGGGCGTGTCCACCTGCGCCCTGTGAGGTGGCGCTTGGTTGGCAGGGGACCCCTGCGGAGAACCCGAGCTGTGCCTGACTCATTAGACCCATTTCTGTCATGCCTACGCAGTGTCACCCCTCCCTTTCCTCATCTTCTCTGTGTTTCCGAACGGGACGCCTAGTCCTGAGGCCAACAGACCCCCCCACCACTGCTAAGACCCCTCTCTCCTTTTTGATTGGCTGCTGGGAAGCCATAGAGTTTTCCATTACAGCCTCTTGCCCAGAGACACGGCTATTGGGAGGCGGTCAAAAAGGCCTTTCACAGGAGTATTACAGAACAGCGTCGGGCCCTGATAAGCCTCCGGTTACGGCCTCCAGGGAAATGTCTCGTCCGTCTTCGCTCCCCACCTGGGGGCGAGGGCTTTCTCTCTGGGCTGCAGAAAGGCCTTTGTAAAAGGGCAAAAAAGCGCGCAACAGAAGGCAATACACCTCTATTGGTAGTGGCTTTTACTTAGAAACCTTAAACCATATGACCTGTGACTACGGTCCTGTGCTGATTCCCACCGCCGAGAAAAAACGCACACAATTTAAATTCATAAAGACCTTTGTCACGCATTCAAAAGTGCGGGATAATGCCCTGTTTTGTTAACGTACGTACTGTCACAGGAGAGGCTGGCATTCAGCGAGACAGGCTTTTAGTGTGTCATCTGCCTGGGCTCTCCACCAGCGTACCAGCCCACACAAACAGCACTCGACTCGGAGCTGATGCCTTAGAGCGGCGATCGCGAGAGACACGGGGGCGTAGTGAAGCGGCGGAGGGCAGCAGAGAGTTCGCCATAGACCGTTTTGCAGAATGACTTCCATTTTTATCCTTATTATACAGTCTGTAAACCAGGTTTAAGATTCAAGAGACTTTTGCTGCACTAAAACATTGTTCACATTTTTACACAGTGGGAGACGGCCCACACATGAGAGCGAAGATTTGACTGTCACAATATTCACTGCTTGCACAACTAAACATGATCAAATGTTCCTTGGTTTGTTAGAGCTGACATTATTTTAGACAGTAACTGCATCTGTTTCTTTGCCTGCGAATTGAGATCTGTAAGCCACTGCAGTAAACAGATGGAAAAGATTTACACAGCTACCCCAAAGTTTACAACAAAATATAATCCTAAAGGGGTATTTAAAATGGGTTGAGCATTAACTTACAGCAGGTTTGCATTACAATTTGTGTCATCCAGATAACAAACAACGATTACTGCGGAAACACTGTTGGCTTGGTTTTCTGGTTTGCTCCAGCTTTGGCCTGACTTTTACGATGACACCCTCACGATACACAATGTCATCCTTAACCTCTTGACAGATTTTTGCGGTTTGTGGAATCTATCATGCAGAAATGAAAAGTCTGTCTTGTAGTTTTCTCATGTCTTTCCAGGCAACATTATTTTCCTCCTTCTGTGGAATACAAACCCTTCAGTGATAATCATCTCATCCGTCATCCATCAGGTTTCATTGGTGCTTGTGCATGTCTTGTAACTGATTGCAGTACAGTATGTTATGAATTAAATCCAGCACAAATTATATTTGAGAGTTACAGTGGAGAGGAATGGTTTAAGCAAATAATGACTAAAATGCCAGGAAAACTTGGAATATCCCAGCTAACAGGGAATGTTCTCTAAAGGTCCTTTCAGTTATCAAAAACATCATTGCAGTAACATTCGTAAAATGTTTTTAATGTAATATATATTAAAAACATTATTTTTAAGTTGTTAAACGTTAAAGCTGTTACAGAGTTACAGAGACACAAGTCATACTTCATGGTTCATTGACATTTTCAGAGATAAACTTTTGCTAAGGAAGTAAATGACAGTTTAAATGTTTTTGAAATATGTAAGGATTATTACATAATATTTTTGTTGCCAGATTTGGTCTTAAGAATCTGTTCCTCAGAATTACAAGACATGAATTTGTGAAGACTCGTAAAACAAGCCAATGACTCAATTATTACATTGCAAATGTAATGTCCCATTTTTCAGGAAAAGATTTTAAACAGATATGGTGTCTTAATGATATGTATTGCATACTCTAAACCGGATTGGTCAGTAATATTCACAATGGGACAATTTCCTTGTAAACCAAAGCTTTCCGAACATATCAAAGCACACGAGACATTTTCACACAGAGCTATCATTCCATTTGAAACAAGTGGAAACAGGAAACAACCGAGAAACTTCTCAACAGCCAGCTCTCAACAGCCAGCTCTCAATAGCATGATTTTATTAGCTTTAATGGGAAGTAAACCCACCCAAGCCTTAGCAACGGAGGATAAATGTTTCTTTATTCACATCTCATACATATTTGCATATATTCATATAAAATACAGAATACAGTAGACTGTCACCCAGACCATGACTGGGCCACAATTTCTTATTTACTTTTGGCACCCTGACCGTCTTCGTGACTAGCTGTGTTCTGCCGTCGTACAAACATGATGCAGGATCCAATTACGCCAGTAGGGACATGCCAAATTTCCAATTTCCTGGTTCAGTTCTCTCGTACGTCCCTCTGATCTCAATGTCTCAAACCATAAAAATAATTCCAAACTGGAGAACAGTGCCTTCCAAACCTTTGCCAGGAATCCCAGTAGTTTCAGGGCAGTGGTAGGAATTTCGTGGGCTGGCACATATTGTCTATGGTTTGTGTTCTGGGGATCTTAGCCTGCCGAAAAATGCCATATGTGCCTTTTTTCACAGCTTTATCCTGTTTTCACACACACAAGATTCATACAACATTTAGAACATTCCACTTCGTCTGAATCTGACTTTTAGTGGTGCGGTTTACTGCTATTTATTGACCGTCTTTACTTGCAACCTTATCTGGGCACACACAAAGACTTTTGTTTTCTAGAACCAAAAGAAGGTTCACCCACGCACTCCTCTACAAAACCTTCTCAGGTTCACCAAATCATCAAAAGATGTTTCCAAAGAACAGAAATGAATCTAATGTTTAACAACAAAATATCTGTGACTTCACCTAACAATATTGTCTGAACTGTCCTGAGCTACATCAAGAAGGTCTGAAGTGTTGGGAAATCCACGATTCAAAAGCAGATACCTCTTACACTGACACGTTTCAATAAAAATGGTTGAATTAAAGCTGCGATCCATAACTTTGCCTCTCTACCACCATCTCTTTCCTGGGAAATCAGACCCAACATCTTAATATAAATCATTACTATAAACTTACTGCTGGAAATCTGGGTAAGGTCAGGAGATCATTTTGAACACTGATCTGTCATGTACCTGCTCAACAGTTTTTGATAATTTTTAACCCAAAAAAGTTATGTATTGCAGCTTTAAATGCATAAAAACGTTAGAACTCTACAATGTGAGATCTTTTAAATTGCTGCCAGTTAACACAAATTTCTGTAAACATCCACTTTAACCAGGATAAGCGATTATTCACCAAACGTCAACTTCACATTACATGTTTCAAAGGCTGTCACACTCTAACTAGGAAAAGTATCTGGGTAAAGAAAATGGAAATCACTGAGGCAGGCAACAGGTTATTCCCCACAATACAGCATATAGATCATTACAACCAGTTGGACGAAGCAGGGTATAAAATAAAATACGATCTCTCCGGAGTGCCATTTCAAAATCATCAGCACTTGTCTATATGAGTTAGCTATCATAAATCAGTATGTACAGGTACGGAGCAAGCCAATGTAAGACGTCAGATGCCAACATGCATAACTTGATTTGTAGAAGACCAAAACTGGAATGGGATGTTGCTGTTTTCCTTGGAAAATCATATGAAATGTCCTAGTGGAATTTCGAATATAACTAGTGCAACGTCATTGATATTATTTTTCCATAATAAATATATGGCTGAATATCCAAGAGAATCTTTACAGGAAAGCCATGCTATGAAAGGCACAAAAATACAAAAGCAGAAGCAAACATGCATGTTTTCTGTTTCAGTTAGAACTCAGTGATTGTTCAATTAGGCTAATTGTATTGGATCGTAAGTTAGTAACTACCGTTTCAGTAGCCTGCGATGCAAAGGCGCAAATCAAAAATTCGATGCAAAAACATGGTCCCACAACATCGCAGGAACCCTACATTTTATATACAGTTTTTTGCATTATGTAAATTGTTTTAGTGGCGTGAAACTACACTTTTCTGTGTACCGTTTATGTAAATGCTGCTGCGTTTGCTGTAATACTAGCTTCACTAGATTAATTTTGATGCATACATTTGTTTGTTTGTTTGTTTATTATTTGCGTTGATATAAACTCATCTACGTTTGTGCATAGTTCAATGTGTAGTAACTATCATGTTTCGCCGCTGTGAATCAATTTTTCTAGTATGTTCAGAATAATTTGGTTTTTCTTTTAAATTAAAGTGTCTATAAAACTTAAAACCAATGATGAAAGCTGAACCAGCTATAAAATTAGCAGCCGCTCGAGGTTTTATACTACATTACTTTAAAAACACTTAATGCTTTATATATGAAAAGCCATCGTGTAATGCACAGCTAACTGTATTTATCATGGCTATACTGAAAGATTGTTTTAAGCAATTGAGGAAACAATCTCGCTGATTTAATATCCAATATATAGAATTAAAAACAAATTCAAACAATGGCTTCTATTAAATGAGGAGCTAAAATACATACAAGGTTTTAGTTATTATGAGGGAAGGGTTTTACTGTTAAAGTACACAAGTGGTTAAGGGTTAAGGTCGTGATAATTAGGTATCGTCTCAAAAACCATCGTATGCCATGCAGGTGTCATGTCACAGAGGGAAAATAAATAACTTAAGTCCACACCACCAGTTTATAGCCACAATAAAAACGATTCACAAAGCAGATGATAAAATCTGAAAATGACTTTACTGATTTAAACGCTCCAGAGAAATCTGAAAGGCGTCTCTGTGGACACCCGGGCCAAAGAAAGAAAGAGGACAATGTAGTAAAGAAAGACAGCAGGAGATGGACCAGTGCAGCTGGAGGTAGTCAATCCTGCTTAAACTTCTTGTAGATGGCAACGCATGGCTGTTCTCCTTCTGAACTGCAACTCCTGGGTTTAAAATTGTGATCTTCCACGTGAATCCATTGTCGTGTGGTTTTCTTCCTGCTTTTCATCAGATTCCTCCTGCACCGTCTCCTTGTCGTCTCTGAGAGGCGAAGGAAGTGTTAAAGAGCATGAAGTTCTCAAGAGGAACATCTGTTTCTGTCCAAAAGGTTCTGCAGTGGTTGTAGAAGAGAAACTTGGAGCAGTTCTTCAGTTGTAGGCCAGTATGTGTCCATCACAGTTAAGAGAACTTCTGTAAGACGTGAGAAACTTTCAGAGGTGGCGACTGATGCTTTCTGTCCATTGAGTGATCTGAATAAGGTTTTCGCTAATGAGAATTAAAAAAAAAACTTCTGTCAAAGCTTAGATGAAACTGTAACAATGTAGTTGCAGCTTGTGTGAAAGCAAATTGGGCTAAGCCTTTATGCTAATATGTATTAGTGATCACAGATCACAGATCAGTTTACCTGTGTTGAGAAGCCGGGAGCTGGATTTACACTGTCCTGATAATGTTTAATTTGTTTCTGGAAAGGACAACAGGAAGTTGTTGTTATTCTGTATGTATGATTAACAAAGATACAGTGGTTCCAAAATGTGTGTAGACACTTACTGTAAGCCACACTGAATAATGTATGAATGTTACTGCACTAAAGAGCAAAATATCAAACCAAGTGGCTTATTTTAACAAGGTATTGAAGGGTAGACCATAAAGGGTAGACTGTTTTTTAAGTAAAGTGGTATAAATATATTTATTCATATAAATAATATATAAATAATTTCTTTGGAAGGCACAGAATTGTAAAACATTCGGTCTGAATGCAATGATGCAATGTCCTATTTGCACGTAAAACTAGGTATGTGTTCATGTGTATTGGAGGAGGCGTGGCTTTGCAGCGCCCTCTGAGGGGAGGGCAGGATATTATGCTTTCAAAGCAATAGCTTGCGATTGTTAGCCTCTTGGAAATTGCCTACCTTACCATTAAATAAAAAACAATAAATGCTGTTCGATATTAACTGGTTGTCAAACTCACGGGACCACATAGCTGATGTGGTCAATTCCAAGAAAGCTTATTTCTCAGAAAGGGTGTAGCATCATTTCTTAGTAGATGACAATTAATTTGAGTTTTTGATTTTAAGGGCTTTAAGGATTGGTCACCCAAAACGTTTTCTACCCTTTACTGCCCTTCATATCATTCCAAATCTGTATGACTTTTTCTTTATCTGTGGAACACAAAAGAAGATATGTATATATATGAATCAGTGGTTTTGTGTCCATACAACAGAAGTCAACAGGTGCCACTGTTTGGTTACCAACGTGCTTCAAAATATCTTTCTTTGTGTTTCTCAGAAAGAGAAAGCAGTACAGGGTTTGGAATGACATCAGGGCGAGTAAATGATGGAAAACTTTCATTTTGGGCAAACTAACCCTTTAACAAACATGTATGTCATGCGGATGTTAAACAGTGCTTAAAGCAGACGTTACTTTTCAGATATCTCCACATCTAATGGGGGTATACTGGCTTCCTCTCCAGAAAAGAGGGCGGGGCCTTCTTCTGGACTCCGTTCCATTTTGGGTGGATTTCTTCTAGATTTAATCTGCACAACAAGCAAACAAAAGTTTAAACTGCTGTCCCACCTGTGTGTAAACACAGATCAAACAGGACAAATGCTGACGTACCTTCCAGACCAACAGAAATGCCACTGCAATGAAGGGAATGGCAAGGAGCGACATGAGGCTGCTCTCCACAACCTTTGGTAGAAACGCTCCTGCAGAAACATGAGCCATTGATCAGGCAAGTTTCATTAGCTTGACAAGACAATCCCTGGAGGGTTTAACCTTACAGATAGCCAAGCAATCAGACATCTGCTGAGAACTGAACCGGCCAGCCAGCATTGCTGACAGAACGTTGGCTGACGTTCTCTCAAAGTCCTCAAACACATTTTTGCAGCAACATATTAGTAGACCTTTTTTAACATTATATGACAGATATCAAAAATGGTATTCTTAAGTAGTTGAAAACCTTAGGTTTAAAAACATTACAAAAAATGTTTGAAACATTAGGGAAACATTCATACAACCTTAAATTGTTAGCTGGAGATTGATTTTCCTCTAATAATAATTAAAGGACAGTTCTGTCATTTTCTTATCATTTACAATCTGAAGAATGTTCACGCAACTGTTGTCCCAAATAATGAAAGTGAAGGGGGACTGAGGCTGTCCAGTTTAAAAACTGACAAAAAAAAGCATTAAAAGTCACAGAACTGGTCCATATGTCTTGTGCTCTATAATTGAAATCATACTCATTTGAATTAACATGAGATAATTAACTAATAAAAGCATGCATTTCCAGGTGCACTGTCCTTTTAAATGCCCACGATAATTTTAATGAAGACATTCATGCGACATCTCACCTTTTACAGTGTCATCAGGTGAACCGTTATGTTTCTCTAGAAAGACAGAAACAGAGAAGCATTAAAAGTCTTGCGCAGAAACCGTTCATTGTTACTTAAAAGTCGGACACAATCTCCTTTTCTTCCCGCCTCATGAAAGAAGCGATCCCTCCACTTTTTGGAAGAAAGAGCTTGTGCATGGGAAGATGGGAAGATTGCTCTGTAATCAACATGGTGACTTGATTCTGGACTCTTGGGAGCATTCCTGGGTTTTGAAATGCAGCTGAGACTGTCACAATAGGACTGACAAAAACATGTTGCTTCTCTTGTTCAGTCCGGCGGCATCGTTTGAAAAGGCGTGGAACTCGCTAGCGCACACGCATACACCCAGACACACACACAAACACAACAGTCACAAAACTGCAACCAAAGCTGCCACATGAGATATGATTTAAAAGAGGGTGTTAACATCTAAACCTCAGTTGCAAATGGGCGTCCTTCCACAAACGACATTCTGTGGTTTCACAATAGCTTCATAATAAACAAACAAAACACTCCGTAATGCACGGATCAAGCGTTTCTGCCTTTGAACAAAGGCGGGTTATGACATACACCTCACCGTTTGCACTATGCTGGCGTGACGCGGACGTCGCTGTCATGGTCGCCGTTACCGCTGTTTTTGTGGACGTGGGACACGACAGCGGCTCACAGTCCTCAGCTTCTCGAGATGAATTGGCTGTGTTGAAAAAGTCCTCCACGAAGTCAAAATACTTTCCCGTAAGCCACATCTCCTGTCTGTAGTGACACTCAAATTCTAGCATCGAGTCCTCCTGGTCGAGCCGAAATCATAAAACAAAACAAAGGCATTTTATTGAAGCATTTGAAGTTTCTTTTATTTACAAGTCTTGAAATTTGTTACTGTTCAAAATAACGCAATAAATTATCCCATAGCACATGCACGGACTGCTGGATTGCTTTTCTTCGAAAGTATTTAACTGATTACTTCAAACTAGTAAACAACAGAACAAAGCTCCAATGTGACGGAAACGTTTCCAAATTGTTGCCTTTACAAAACAAACAAGCTTTGATCTGGTACTGAATTGAAAAACATGATGCAAGTCACTTGGTTAAGACGACTTACCAAGTCACTTCCCATGTGATAGCGCATCTCCTGCAGTATCTGGACGAAAGTGCCTATATTATCTTTATTGGAGGATATATTCCCAAACTTCAGTCCCAGGCCTTTTAAGCTCACCTCCAAGTTAAATACATTTAGTCTCACCCAGCACATGCCACTCTAAACAAATGAATACATAAATACAAAGCATTCAAAATAATGCAACTGCATACATCTCGTATCTCGTTTACTTTCTCATGGTTAAAAGTTGTACGATGACACAAAAACTCACCGCTTCTTTAGGTATATAGCGTACTGTAATCTTGTAGTCTTTGGGAATATTTTGTTTCTAATAAGAGAGAAAAGAACATAAAATGTCATTATACCTACCAATGTTTGATCATAAAACACCTATGATCAAAATACTGTTAAATATTTAATCATTCAAAATGCACAAAAATAAAAATGTTTTTTGTGAGTAACCGCAATATAAACAAGGAATGAATGTTATTAGGTTTATATCCTTATATATATCCTTTATATGATATTATATATCATATATACAGTTATGGAAATCAGATGTGTTATGGATATAGTTCAAAAGATTTACGTTTCAGTTACTGCTTGTCAGTCAGCATATGGTACATACTGTATTAGTTGGCACCATGTTTATAAACATATTCTTTTTATGATTTTTTCTTAAATATCAACAAAGCATTGAACTAAATCATTTTCAGACACATTAGGAAATTAATCACAACTGTACCAAATCAAAACAACCTGTCAAATACATTTTCTATATATATATATTTAAATTACTATGTCATTATACTTTGGACTAAAATCTGTCTTTTTTCCCAACACACGGAATAAATTTCTGTTCTTTCTTTTTGGAGTGTCCGTAAAGGCCTTTGTTGTTTTTTCTCAGAAAGAACTTAAAGAAAACTAATCTGAACATTTTGTGCAGAAACACGAACACTCAAGAAACAGTCCGCAGAAGTTGACAAATGTCTTACCAGCAATGAAATTTTTTTGATGTCATCTGTAATGGGGTTCCCAATTTCACTGGAATAGGCTGCGACTGTCATGTACAGCAATAAATAGACACAGGTGCATATCCAAATCTGCAAAACAAGATGCAAAACAGAGGCCTAAAATATTCCATCACGATACACGATAACACTCACGATACGTGTGATAGCTGTACGATGCCAGTCAAAAGCGGTGCTGTTCCTGGCCGCGCTGTTCATTTGCTAAGACGTTAGCCAATCACACACGTTGGCGATTACACCCGAAAGTTCGTAAAGGGGAACACTGAAATCTGACTTTTTAATCACATGACTGAAACAGGGTGGAAAAGGGCATCAGTTATTTTGTGTTGAATGTTTTGGGGCCGAAAACTTCAGTAGTACAATAATTACACCAAAATAAAATAAAAAACCACGTCAAGAGCCTTTTAATACCACAGAACCGAATCAACCCAAGCTTAATGACTGAGAACTGTTTCGGATCCTAATTTATAATCTAGAGGTTTGAATGGAGTATTAGAAAATGCCTGAAGTGCTATTTTGAGACTGAATCTATTTAAGTAGAAGAAATAAATGTCTCCATTCAATTGGCTTCTGTAAAGCTGTGGTTGTCCCATGTTAGCTTAGAAGGCTTTTGTTTAACTCCTCCCAGCCCTCAGATCTGAGCTTGTTGTGTAACATGAAGCAGATTTGCTTTTAACCCTGATTACAAGGGTTATCCCTCACAAATAATACATGAGCTTTGTCATGAGAAACGCCAACGATGCGTGTTTTTAGAGTGCGTGCACCAGAGCGGAGCTGAGGTGATGAGAGGACAGCCTGCTCGGGTGCAAGATGCTCCGAGAGTCTAGTTTCCCAGTTACAGAATTGATGCTCTTCAATTTTGTGATGTGCAAAGCTCAATGTATTCAAACATAAACCAGTCGACTAATCGGTCTTAAGGGAGGCCTGGATAATGAGGCTGGTTTTGGTCACCTGATTCAGATCCTGTATTTGTCAGGGGTCATTTATGTAAGAAGTGTTCTGAAAAAACTAGGTAGACAAAGCACAATAGTATGGAACATAATACACTGGTTTTGAGATGTCTTAATTGTAACCTGACATGTCACTTGAGACCGCCATGCATTCGGCTTCTGCGACCAATTAATTTAGCGCAACATTTCCAAGGTTTTTGATGACATTTTTTTAAAACATTTTCGGGGTAAGACAAGAAAAGTAATCTGTCATGTACTTGTTCATTAACAGAATTTTGTTCATTTTTAACCCAAAGAAGTTACAGATTAAACAGATTCAAATCAAAGCACTGCCTCACTAACTGACTGGTTAGTAGTTGGATGACAACCAGCTAGTTGAGTTGGTTAATGGAATGGCAAACATGTATCTCTTCCTTTTCAGCCTGTTCTTCCAAAAAAAAGCTTTTCCTGGTTCAACAGTGAATGCGTTTTTGCATCAAACCATAACTGAGGCTGGTCATATGAAAATGCTTTGTTTTTGCTGTGAATGTATGGATTGCATTAATAACAAAGTGCTTCTGGTTCACATATGAGCATCTGGGATTTAGTATCAGCTCAAACAAGCCGTGTAGCTGCAGCAAGTCTATTAGATCGTTTAACTGAAGACTGTAATGATGTCTCACGTGATAATAAATCTTGAGACCATCAATGACCCAGATGAGGGTTTGTTGAAATTTGGTCACTGAAACTAACCCAGATGTTTTATTTGTTATTTATACATGATTTGATTCCTCAAAGACATAAAAGTGCTTTTGTAATCAAAAACAATCCAAATTCTTTAACAAGTGTTTCTCATGGAAAATGGGAAGGAGTGATCTTGGACACAACAACAAACGTTTGTCTGTCTCCTATTTTGACCACGTGAGCGACTCAAACCTTGACTGCCGTAAAATCAACCCACACGCTTTAAAATAAAGGTTCTTCGCAGTCATGCCATAGAAAAATCACTTGGTTCCCCAAAAAACCATTAATTTAAAGGTTCTTTAAAGAACTATTTCATTCTTACCATTTAATTGCCTAAAGAACCGTTTTCACAACAAAGAACCTATGGTGAAACTAAGGGTTCTACAGTTGTTAATGGTTCTTTATGGAACCATACAACATAAAATGGTTCTTTTATGGCATCGTTATCTTTTTGAAAGTGTAGGGTACGTTTTAGAAGCCAGGTGCTTACAAAAACGACAAACATGTTGCTTTTCAACGACCATCTCAACCTGTCCCCTTTTTTATGGTATGCAGATGAAAGTTCACACACTCATTAGGTTTACTTGAAACAGAAAGGTTACAGGAAGTCAGTGTGTGTCGTGCACCCTGAATGACCTCCTGCTGGGGAAATCTTTATGTCTAACTAAAATAATTACCTGCCAGTACAGGTTATACTGCCACTCTTAAAAATCACACGTGACTGGTCATATAATCACAGTGAGTATCACATCAATGTGAAATATAGACTCCTTTTGATCAGCCCTCGGTTCAGTTAAATGAGATCTCCTAACCTGCCTCTGGGTTTTAGGCAGCAGAACGTTTGCAGAAGCAGAACGTTTGCAGAAGATTTCAGTACGTAGATCTATGTAATTTAATACGTTTTTTATTTTAATTAACACGCTGTCCTTTAGCTGTCAAGCAGGAAAAGCGGTCTTCTTTTTGTAACGCAAAAGCAATACACACGCAAATGGACAGACAACAACTCATTCAGTAAAAATCAGTCAAATTTTCAAACACGTGTCTGCGCTGCTCTGCATTCGGTTCCATTCTTTTGTTTTCCGTTCCAGGTGTTTTGAAACGTAAGAATTCGACTAACGTAAACGCCCCCAAGAAACGCGACAGATCGGGGTCAGGTGAACCCAAAAGCAACTAGGCCGATGAGCTGAGTAATTGTTCAGGCAACCTACCAATGTTGAAAATCATTTTCGTATTACAGATGGCCCGTTATAAATACATCATGGACCAATTACCTTGAAACAACACATCAGATGAGAGAAGTCTCCTTCAATTACTCGTAAGGAAGAGATACAAGACAGAACATTTTTAAATTGTGCCTGATTATGCAGAGACTGAAATGACCACCAGCAGAGAGAAAAGAGAGAGAGGGAGGACAACTGTGCCCTCCATCTATAACAAGTAACTCTCCGTCTACAGAATCAGATAAATGCCAGTTTTGCACAACAGACACTTTGATCACTTTGAGTTTATTAACTTTGCAAGCTCTGCAGACGGTGCTACAATCTCCTTTCAAACAACAAATGTACCATTCACCACATAATCTTGTTAGCGAGAACACAGGCCAGTGCCAAATGAAAAAAAATCAAATGTCTCATTCACCCTCCATCTTCCAGAAGAGAAGCTTTCTTTTATGGTTTCACAATCCTGGATGTCACACTGTTGAACGTCACACCAACACTTCAACGAAAAGTGATGACGCATCTGGGCGTACATCAACTATGACACATTGACGCTCAAAAGAAGTAGCGCGAAGATTGTCAACATGCGTGATAAACAGGATTTCTGGAATCCTTTAGCTTTGATTCTGAAAAGTTTTTGAGGCCGGAAGGCAGGCATACAACCTACTTCTGCAGTCCAGAGCACAGAGAGGACAAACATCAACGGCCGGAAAACTAGCATAATCATTTCAGCCTCTGTTATAGAGTCAGCGACGGGCATCCACTCAAAAACCGCTCAAATCAAATTTGTATCCGCAAATTGCACTCAGACTGCCTGTGTCCATTCAGGTGCACTTTAAGAAACCCCGGCTAACTGAATAAACGCAGCAAAAGACAGTATCACATGTCTCCAGGAGAATTTGCACTTTCTCATGTTGCCAAATCAACAAACCATTTCTTATCAACCACGATGGTACGCTTCTGCGGTGACTAGCCAAAAGGAAACATTCTCATAACATTGCCTAACGTTCTCTAAAAGTTATCTTAGTGTTTAAATAAAAGGCAACAGGACACTAGAGTCTGATGAAATGTAATGGGCGGTACTAAAATAATAACACCTCACATAATGGCCCATCTGTTGGGCGGGGGCTTCTTTTGCAGAGGCAACCAAGAACAGTAAATTGTTATGCAAATGGAGCCCACCTAAATGAAGTCTTGAAGGAAACTGGAGAAACAAAATGAAAATCAGTTATACGAGAACAAAACACAACAACAGGCACCACTTTTACAAGCCTAAATCTATCCAGTCAGACTGACCACCTTGAAAACATAAAATGCCATTTCTGCTGTAGTAAAACATGTAGAGAGAAAATACAAAAACACTTGAGGTCATATTATCCTTTAAGAGTTAAAAACACAAATGTTTTACTATCAACATGTTCGTTTTGCACAGTTCTCAGATGAAAGCAGCTGATTTATTTGCTGGTACTGGATTTTATTTATATGGTCGGGTTATAGAGCCTGCTGCACAAATAAACTGCTTCCAAAAACAGATGAAGTTTGACCTGTTATTGTTACAACTCTGTCACTATTCAGAATCGTGTATTATTAGGATTAGTCTTATTCTGTGAATAATAAACAGGCTGTATAATCAGTATCAAAGCCATGGAAGAACAAAAGCGACATACAGCAGAAACAGAATAAGCTATTTAATAGACTTACAAGATTTCTTTGTATCAAATATTAATTTCACACAAAGACATTGCAGAAACCTGTTATACATTTGATAAAGTTTGCAGGACTTTCTTCTGTTTTTTCTTTTCTTTGAAGATTCTGCCCATTTTTCTTCTGAGTATTAATAAACTTTTAATCAGTTGTTTCCTCCTAACAATTTCATGTTGTAAGAACGTTTCCCCAATGTTTCCATTAAGAAATACAAATGTTAAAAATGTTGTCTTGAAAGTTTTAGGAAGGTTCAAAATGTCAACTTTTTTTAGGCATTGTATTAACATTACTTCGGTTTGGTTATAAGAACATTATTCAAATGTTTTTTTTTATCTGCACTAACAATTTTATTTAATAAACACTACAAAACTAACAATTTAAGAATAACTTTTTTAACATATGATATACAAGCTAAAAAGGTCTACTAATGTTCTACTAATGTTACTGCCAGAATCATTTTAAAAACTTTGAGAAAAACTTTTGGAGAACGTTAGACAACGTTACAACCTTTAACCATTAGCAGTATACAATATACAGTAGATAATCTGATAAATGACCATCTGATTTATGGACTATAAACCTTCTCAGATATAAACAGAACGCAATGTCATATCTTCTGCATAAACAGGACAGGCAGGTTGTGGATAACACACGTTTTGCTTAATTCCTTCACAAATATACTGGAATCATTTAAAGCCAAATCATTATAACGTGGCTTCATCGAGTGCCTTAAATCAGTCAGAGATACAGTGTCTGTACTGCTCCAGAAGAGAAGCCTTAGAAAACAGGAGACAGTGTCGATGTCCATGATTTGGAAAGTATTTTCACTTCACGGATTCACTTTCCCCATAGGAATTTAAAACATTTTAATACAGCGCTGTAAGCCTCCAACTGGCTCAAAGATCCAAGAATCAGAGAGCATTTAAAACATGACGCATCAGAATAAAACAAAATATGCAACACAGTCTATTTGTGGGGGAATTAATGAAGGGCTCTATCCATAATGAACTGAAAAGCATATAATTGAGTTTCTGTGTCTTTTTAATGTATCTGTTGAGCAGAAAACACAATTACGGTCTTTGATATTGTAATGCTGTGACATCCCGCATTAACCATCGATCTATAAGTAGCTATAGCCTCCATTAACCTGGTTTACACAAGCACCTGTGCCAGCAATAGCTAACCTGGCTTATTTGTAATGCAGTACCTACACAGCTCTAACATACACAGCTCTGCAGGTTTTAACATTCTTATCCCAGTTTCCATTCAACAGCACACAAAATGTTATTTTGAACGTTTGAGGAAAACTTTTTAGATGTTATTTTAACGTTATTCCTTGGTTCTAAGAATGTTATTCTAACATTTTATAAACTCTGTGACATTTTAAAACGTTCCAATACCTGCTTAAAAATAATATATTCATTCATACATACATATATATATATATATATATTTATAATACATACATTTATTTTATTAATTCTGCTAGTTACTGCAGAAATGGTTGTGTTAGCTGAGAGAACGTTAGGCAACGTTCTGGGAACGTTGGGTGTGGATGCACTTCATACACATGATAGTACAGATATCATTTGTCATGCACAGCGTTTTCACAATTGAATCTCTGTGGGAAAACTTCACGTATCATTTGGACGCATCTATTCACTTCTGAAGAGTTAACACCATCAGTAACCTATTCCTGCCTGTGGGCTTGCCATCTAATTCACCGTGTTTGCTTTAATTCTAGATGTTTCCCATAACTGAACC
This sequence comes from Chromobotia macracanthus, assembly GCA_036877525.1. NCBI lineage: Eukaryota > Metazoa > Chordata > Actinopteri > Cypriniformes > Botiidae > Chromobotia > Chromobotia macracanthus. The sequence goes on along the minus strand of JAZGTH010000066.1, from coordinate 2,360,019 downwards.
TGGACCAGCACGTGTCACAATACTGTATGTTTGTTTCCCTGAAATACTATACAATGCAACTGAAGTCAAGCGAATGGAAAGCTTTCATCGAATTGCTTTCAAAAGATTACGCACAAATCAAATGACTCTTAATCAGCAACCAAACGTCTGAAATGCCGTGTGAGAGTCAACAGAGCTTCCTCTGCGTGTTTGCAAATGATTAACTTCGTGTAAGGTTACAAGCAATAATGCAGACGAGAAAGGAAAGGGATTTTAAAACAGTGGTAGGTGTGTCCATTTCAATGGCTTGCGAGTTGCATTAGAGGACACCATGTTTGAAATTGTCTAAGGCTGCTGTCAGATTCGAACCCTGGAAACATTAAACACCACAAAGCCTCGAAAGAACACATTAGGCCAAACAATCTGATGATGAATAAACTATATACAGACATACATTACAAGCATTCTGCTTATGTGTGATCCTAAAACCCCCAGCAAGTGCAACACGTGTCCATGAATGACATTCATCTTCATACATGAATGTAAGTTAGTGTATCTGTAATCAGAGGATTCCGATGTCACCAAATGATGATCGTGAAACAGATTAAACCCAAACTCCTTCACAGTGAATTAAGTATGAGATACTTATGAAATCATACTTATGAAATAAGTATGAAAAGAAAGGGAGATATTATTACACAAGACTTGAGACAGTGACTGTTTCCCAGCAGTCAATGTAATGAAAACCTCCCCGATGTGTACAGCACGTCCAAAACAGTAAGTGCCCGTCAATACAAACAGAAAGTGTGCAAATATTGTTTTTTTGCACAAAAAGTCGAGAAGTCGTGCAGATTGATCATTGCCTATCACATCACAGTCTTCATTCAAGACTTCATTTCCCAATCACAGATGATTTATTACAGATCCCCCCCCAATGTCATTGTGAGGACAAGACGCGTAATTGTGTCGCTTTCTCTATTATTAAACCTTTTAGGCGACGGTGTGGATACGCGTTTGGTCAAAGCGATTACAAGCTGTATCGACTGTGAAATTGTCCCTCCAAGTGCTTTCACGAATAAGATCTGGTGAGTTAAACCCAAAAAACAAACACTTACGTACTTCATCCACCCTCCTCTGACCGTCTCAAACCATTTCCTACCGACGAAGTGCGCACGACCGCGCGTAATTGCGCGTATCCGGCATCGTATCACACACCAACTTTAAAAACGAGTAAATGTAGGAAAAGTAAACGTGTGTAAATTGTGAAGCAGACTCTTGCACACACACACACACACACACACACACACACACACACGGGTTTATCACACAGATGAGCATCTCAGCAGGTTCAGGTACCGTGCGCCGGGAGCCCGGCGTCGCCAAACGCGAACGCAAAGCTCAGCGCGTCAATGCAAAAGCTGTTGACTTACGTTTGACTTCTTCATATGGAAAGACAGCAGTAACTCCAATGTGAGCGAAACCCTATTTTATCTTACTTCGGCGGGCAGGGAAAGGGCTCTCTTCATCCCGATGGTACATATCCAAAATCATCATAAAGCTGAATCCCAAACGGCCGGGTAGGAAAGTCACCGAAACTTGCGCGCTGTTGGTGAGGGTCCAGGCAGACGCTTCATTACGCGCGATGCACGAAGAATCGCGATTTTTTCCACTCGCGATTCCTTTTTATCGTGCGTCTGCGGCGCATGCCCGCCCACCCCGGTTTCTTTCGCTCGTCTGCTCGTCTGGGTCTCACAGATTTCACAATCACCATCCCCAGCCGTGACTTATTTGATCGATATGTTTCCCCGCTGCTAATTTCGTCGGCAGTGGCTCGTTGGGTACGGACGAGTCGGGGTGTTGGAGAGCTCCTGCCTCGGGGCGCTGAAAATAATGTTTGGTGCTTGTTGGCATCTTTATGGAAAAGCTTCCTCTGTGGATCTGAGCTTACACCTCAACACAACCCTCTTGCATGGCAAATGCGCAATTTGTGCATTAAATGCACCATGTTTCCAAACGCCCCGGCTCAGTTCTTAACGGGTGCTTGTGATGGCACCATGGCACACATTTGGCCCGGGTGCAAGCTCGAACCCCGTGCGTTTGGGCACTTGTGACGGTGACATGTACAGCCTGTAGATGTGCCCTTTCACAGAAAGATGCGACCCTAAATGCAAGCTACACTTTCTGCATCAGGACGTATCCTGGTGGTTTGTGAGGGCTGTACACAAGGGGACATGTGGCAAACATCTGCCTGCTTTTGTTAATACAAGCAGACATGAATGCTTCACCATTCTGCTATAACAAGCACACACTGCTGACTGGTGTTATTGAGAACATTATAAGAGGCACAGAGGGAAAACTTCCCCGCACAAAACCGAGATTCATTGTGAATTAAATGCATGTTTCATCTTAGGCCAAATCACATAACTGACTTGTCATATAAATATTAAACTACACCAGAAGTCTCTGACTCCAGCAAAATGCCTGGTGTGTTTTTTGCTGCTCGAACTCACCAATTAGGAACAAGCAACCCTCTGACTGACATGCGAAGCGACCAATCGCAATGAATTATTTTGACAGGGCTTTAAGAGGCGGGGTTATCAAGATTTTAAAAGTATGACACTGTGGTTACCTCCTGGTCTAGTGTTGAGCTCAAATGGCAAGAAAACACAATAACGTGTTATTGGATCGTGCAAATATACTTAACTAGAAAACAAAGCGACCTTTTTACAAACTGCTGAAAGCCACAGAAAAGAGAAACAAATGGGCCGATACAATTCGCAGAAACAACAACAAATTCACTAACACATGAATCTGCAGTTGCTATTACGTGCAGATGTGTTGAGTTTTGGGGTAAAACAGGTTATACGTTGTATTGACTATTCATCAATGAAATATTTAGGACCTTACATTCTGCGTATCTGTAATGTTGCTCTATCATTTAGGCATTTATTAATAAACATCAGTTTTGGTGAATGTGTTGTATTCTAGCGGGATGGTTTGTGTTAACCTGCACTGCAAACCCAATTTCCCTCACAAGTGGTAACTGCACAAATCACGTTTAAATAGAGAGACAAGCCACTGAAATTCTGGCTGATATAAGGCACAAGGGAGCTCTTAACTACATTCTGTTTACCCCGCTGAACCCTGAATCGTCTGCCTGACAGTTATAGCTAACAGTTAACCAGATACGTTTACAAGCTTTTGGAAGGATAACTGTCTCCTGCCTTTAATTTAAGCAGGTAATTGTTCGTTTTACTTGCGTTTTCGAAGGGTTTCCTATTAAAGGCAGCCACGTTGCACCAAGTTTTGCCACTCGGTCCGACTGATGGGCCAGTGTTCCAGTGGGACAGTGACATCAGTGCACGGCGTCTATAAATCAAGGTGAAGAAATTAAATAATGATGCAGCACTCTCCATATATGCCTGTACAGAGAACATGAGGTAAAATAGCAAAAGATGTGTATAAAAAAACAGAACATGATAAAAACCTGTGTGGTCTTTCTCAGAGTTCGCAAGTCAAGCCAGCCAATTAGAGTAGCGCTTGCAGATCAAGAAAGTCTCTTCTGTTCTACGTGCAATATGTGTCAGTCAAACGAATGGAGGGCGGGGCCACCCGAGGCTGAACAGGAAGTGGTGCAAAAAATGTACCCTAAATAAAATCGATTAAGTTATATTCATATGATACGTGTGGGGGAGCAGTGGCAAAGTGAGTCCATGTTTGCTTTCCAGAAAAATGACTGAATTTAATCTGCTGAAATAAGACATTTTATTACAGGTCTCTATTTGTAATCCATACTGTTTCTTGGCATGATTTTGTCTGAAATGTATATTAAAAATTTTAATAACTAAAAACATTAAAATATGTTTTTGCGGTTACTGTTAAAATATCCAACAGAATTTGGACATAAAGATTTAAATGAGAGCGTATTGTTAAGCGATTCTTATTTTTTAATTACCCATCACTAATCTCAGTGAATAGGTTAATTATGCTTTACTTTTAACATAAACTACACAAAAGTAAATTGTCCAGTTTGCCTCTGACATGCTGTGGGGTAAGCTGTGCCACTGGTGATAAGAAATATGCAGTATAGATGCTGTCTCATCATTTCAGTATATAATCAAGGGTATTCATTTTACCTCCGTCTCATTCCTTCTTGCTTAGAGGACATCTTAAACTGGCACATCTTGCCCAGCTTCCCTCAACTGTCGTATAAACGTCTTGTTTGCGTTATTTATTGTGCTTCACCTCTGCTTTTTTTTTTTTACAGGATAGTGTACATCGTCCACCTTTGACCAAACCCTTGCGCTTTATTTCCAAAGAGCGTTGTTTTATGAGCATGTCCGCTCTGTGAACTAATGCGCTGTCATAGCTCTCAGATCATGATTTCACGTATTATTACAGCTTTTTCCTCTTTCTCCTGTTCTCACCAGGCTGTCACGGCTTTCGCTTCACCACCCCTCGTGCGCACTTGCATCTGTATGTGTAGGAGGGATAACTCAACTGTCCTTCACGTTCTGTTGCATGTTGTTCTTGATATTGATGAAACTCGTTTAGAAGATCGGATAAACGTCTTATTTTTCACTCTGTGATGGACACTAACTTGATCAAGCCATTGAAATCTCGCAATTTTTACATTTTTAACACTTAGACCGCGACACTTAATCATCCATCCCTGTTGAATCAGCACACTACCACGAAACCGCAGAAGCTTCATGCCTCATGAGATATCACCTTTGACCTTCCAGACTTTGATGACTGCTTATTTAAAAATGGATGATTCCCACCCAGATGTTGTTAAGCCCTCACAGCATGTAGGGATTTGAAAAGGATATGTTTGCGATCTTATTTTCTTCTCCTAAACATAAATCAAATGTAGACTTTGATTTAAAGATGAGGTGTGTAAGTAAGAGAAAGTCAACACACTTCCCGTATACCACTGGTGGAACAAACGGGTAATCCCGCCCCCAAATCAACGCTATTGGTTGACTGTTGCTCTGTTGGGTCAGTCAGGATTTTCATACGCACAGAGCCATGTTTGATAGCGTCACGGATATTTTATACAAACTGGGCTCAGTTTGACATTACATAAAAGTCTGCACTGTAAAATCATATACTCAAGTTCTCATCAAATTCCAAGATCAAATTATCTGAGCAGTCCTAGCAACATTAATTTCTTACCGTAGCTTTATACTTTTACTGTATATTAACTGTTGTCTCATATGTTCTATTTGTAAGTCTACTTTTCTGTCTGAACAGCCGACACAAAAGTAATACTTAATGAGATCTCTGTTCTTTATTCTGAGATCTTTGAGCAGTTCTGTTTTTTTAGGGTAGAATCACCAAAAAGCCGTGTATGAATTAAACATGTTGTATGTTGATGTTCTTATAAACAGTGGAAACATGGGGTTAAACATGTTTCCCGCCTCAGGCACATCAAACTGGAATTTATATGAATGAAAAGCACCCATCCCATTTGATTACACCTTAAATTGCGTTCACACTACATTGGCATCAGAAAGCAGTGACGTGCATATTTCACATGTACATACTTATTGCAGATATTAACTAGGTATTTTTGGTGATATATGTTTTATGAGACAAAGTCTCACTTCAGCTACCGATGCATGTTCCCCGTAACACAGCAGAATTTCCTGCAGTAAGCAGTACCACATGTTAAGTTGGGTGTTACCAGAGAGGAGGACAGCGTGGAGTGACAAACTGGTATGTGGAGCATTGCTTACGAACCAGAAGATACAAAACTCGACTGTAATTGAAGAAGGTCTAATCTACAACCTGTTGACCTCTGAAACACAGCACGAGATATGGAGTTGGTCCTTCAATGGAGCTCATCCAAAAAAAATGATCCATTTCCAGTTGTGGCTCTGCAGGCCCCTGCATGTTAATTGGGACAATGTTTCAGCAGGAAACACTGGTTCCTGTCCAGCCGTCCCAGCTAACAATTTTAGGTAGTGAGGATGTTCAAATAACGTATCAAAAACATTATGAATGTTAGTTTAAACGTTTGAGGGGTGTTCAGTTTTTAGATGTTGTATTAATGCTATTGCTTGGTTATATAAAACGTTATTCAGACATTTTTTTAAAATTCTGTAACATTTTTTAAATGCTCCCCTAACCACTTACAAGAATTAAGAATTACCTTTTGCTATGCAATATATATTGCTTGAAAAAAGGTTGCAAGAACATTTTTGATAACCTTGAGAGAACTTTGAAAACATGTTTGCTGGGGTTGCCCACAAATGCCTAAATACACGGCATGAAAATGAGTTCTTCATTCATGTCATGCAACGAAAGAAAAAATGACAAAAGCAACATTGTAACCTCCCAGAATCTGCCTGCCTTTCCTTGAAAACTGAAGGTCACAATGGGCTCATAATCACATTCATAACATAAACCCTCCTAAAAAAAACAAAGCAGCAAATATCCAAGCAAAACGACATTTTTTCCTCAACTTGCGGGACAGCATATGACCTTACCTTAAGTTTTAAAACGGCTTTATTGCTTTCCCCTAATTAAAAGCCACTTGGACTGCTGTGCAGCAGTAACCCCACGGCTCATATCATCTAAAAAGTGATCAGAAGTTGTCAAGATCTTGTCATCCAGTGTAACAGCAAAAAAACGCAGATCATGAACTACTTCAATGACTCCATCCTTACAGAAAGAGCTTTATATTGTAGCTGGCTGATTTCAGATTAATTTTACTTTATTACCCAGAATATTATGAATTTGGAAATATTGCTGAGGCTGAGGAAAAAATAACGATCCACACAACCTGCTGACTGTTGTCACATACAGGCTTTCGTGGTAATTGTTACAAGAACTAAATGACGTGCAATTAAAAAAGGTGTGAACAGAAAACACAATTGACTATCAGTGACTAAACGTTAATGCATGTCAAACAAACAAAAACGGTATCTCTTCATCTCTTCTTGTACACAAAAGCTTCACACTTTGCTAGGGCATGACAAGAGTAAAAGATCCTGACTGAAACAACGTCTCTCCAACTGATCATTCATTCACCTAATTAAGCAAATTCATTGTTCAATTGGATTTTACTGGCAAATAAATCAAATTCACAAGGAATTTGAAGAAGGAACCAACCAGTATGAACCAACCACTCACAACACCCTTGCAACCATAAAAAATGACTTAGCAACAGAGCGTTGCCTTGGAAACCACCCACCGACCCCTAGCATTGCAGCGGTAAGTTTTGCACAGGCGAACATTGCTCACATTTCGCTCAGAAAATGCGAAAAATCTGTTTAACTCAAATGAGCACGGTCTAGATTTACAGCCATGTACATGCATTATATCTCATAAAAAAGTGATGGATTTATGGTTGACTGCCCTGCCAGCACCCTGAACCACAAAACTGATGGATTTATTAATCAAAAAGACGTATAATTAAGAGATCCCAGTACACGAGCTTCTCCAGAAAAATGTCTGTTGCCTCAGCCACTTCAAATTAAAGGCTACGTTTACACAGCAGCATAATACAGTTATCAGGAATGTTTGTGTAATAAAGTTACATTCACACACAGTTTGATTATAAATGGGAGTGACAACCGATTCCAATAACTTTTCAGTGCTCACACACATTTGGAGAGCAGTGCTGGTTAACTTGCTTTGTGTGACTAGCACAGGGCTGCAGATAAATGAAAGACAAATAAGTAAAAGTAAAAACATTAAAAGTATTCAGTAACTGCAACCCACTGCGATATGCATATTGCTATATGCAAATCTGATCATTTCGATATATTGTGCAGCCCTGAAACAGGACCACACTGCACAGGTAATTGTGTCACGTCATATAACAATCTGTGTGTAATGCATTTTATTGCACCAATAACTCACCAATAGTCCAGTTTAAACTGTGTGTCCGGTTAAATCTGTGTGAGATTTAGTCGCTCTCTTGTATCAGAGATGCTCCCATCTGTTTCGTACTGTCACAAAACAAAGACCAACACTCACTACAAATGAAAACAGAACTGAAGGTTAGTGAAAATCTGACACTGAATGTTCACCTTGACTGGAATTTATTAAATTATGTATAAAATGTACCACTTACCAGTGTAATGGAGGTTTTAATATCTTTATAATATATTAATTTTAGATGCGGTCACTGCTACAGAAAATGATGTTACTCATTCATACGTACAGTGTTGAAACCACTATAAGTCAAAGAACAAAAATGAAATGTCGCACATAATCTGGACTTGTTTACAGAGAATATGCAGTTTCTATATTCGTAATGTAATAAATAATATTATTTCCTTTTACATCTGAAGTAATGAAACCACTTTCAGTGTAAACAGGGAATTACTGCTGAAATGAAACAGCTTTTCTTTATTTACAGGAAATTACTGCTCTGTCGGTGTGCACCAAAAACATCAGAACAAAGTGTAGGCCTCACACTGCATCACTGTTTCAAAAGGTTAACAACTCTCTGATTAGCAAAACATTATAGCCTGGAAAACATCCCGTGATCTAGGTCGCAAATGAACCAAAATGTTTAATTCAAATAACAGAAAAGGTTTCACATGCTCTTCTATCTAGATCTTTAAACAAAAGACAAGATTTCTAAAGATCTGAGATGTTGACCTGTTAACATCTTGTAACGCTCTTAGCGGGACAGCTGTGTTTTCTATCTTAATTGGATCACTTACCGTCTCTGTGAAGATGCCAAATGCACCGTCGCATTTGAAGTTGCAGATACCAGCTGGCGGCGATAATTCAATATGATGTACCTTTGGCTTAAGCTGGATCAAGGGACTTGTTGGAACAGATACAGGGGCAACAGTTACAACAATGTTCCTCAGCGCTGTTGGCTCAAACTGAGATGATGGTTTTAAAAACCAGTTAGTTACAAAGGTCAAAGGTAAGCGTTATAAACTTAAGATTTGTGAGCCAATGAACTTGGAACACAGATAAATCAACTCATTCACACCCATTACCGTAAAATAAGTCGTTAAATACCGTAGCTGTGACGGTTTTACAACCTCAGCATAGTTCTGCGCTGCTTAACACAGCTGGTGAAGTGCGTGACACAAAAGAAAATAGTCCAGGTGTTGACAAATACGTTAAAATACTTTGTAAGAATAGCATACATGTATGGCACCTGTTGTTTTCATTGTTACGCTTTGTGAGGGTACAGTATTACATGTCAACAACAAACACGGTTGCTTGGAGGAAGACACGAAAGTACGCGCATTAGCTTGCACCTTTATTACGCTGAACCTCTTGACAGGTGAACGACAGACTTTTACTAATACAAAATGTTCAGAGCCTAGCAGCCGATTTGTTGCTTAGTCAGCCGATACATCTGCTAACGTAATCCGGTCCAGCAATCCATCTTAGATTAGGCGTCTGAGATGCTGTTAGATTTATTCCAGCACTGCTGAGTGTCGGATTCATCCTGCAGTGAAACACAACAGAGGGAAAAAAGGTGAGAAATTTACAGCAGGTGTTTCTGGAGCACTGCAAGTATTACATTACGATTTTAATCTTAACATGCCCCTTCTAGGTTATTTAAATGTGAAACATTCTAAAAACCAATTTAGGCAAATTAGCTTCCTAAAAAGTACATTTAGTGGAAAGGTGAGCAATTCTTATCCCTGTAAAATCTTATTGTATTACAACATAAACTAAATATTCATGCCACATATTCAAATTCATGAACTCAGTCGTATTTCAGTGCTTCTGAATGGAAATACCGGCAATCCAATTGGGCGAGGTGGCAATCTGCTGGTATTATGAGTATTAAAGTATGATTATCTCTATAAATATTTGCCAGCAGTTTATTTAAAGCATATAGTTGCAGTTTTTCTTGCCGGCCACAGAAAGCAGACAGTAGCATTCATATCCGATGACATTACAGACAGCAAGAGCAGAAGGGCGATGCTACGCAGAGCTGCAGTTTATTCAGTGAATTCCCCTTTGTGTGTTTTACACCAAAGCCCCGACAGAACCTCATTCATGATGGTCTCACTGTAAAACGTCACTGACCGGATTCATTTATAGAACACATTCCAATACTAATATAATATTTTCATTTGAGCATTTCCTCTGCCTTTTCCAAGAATCCGCCTCAAACTAGTCAGCGATTAAGTAACACTGACGCCCCCAGTCAGCCCAGCTCGCATCAGCTGAGCAACCACATGAGCAGTGTGAAAAGAGCAGAGGGTTGGCCAGGTCCTTTATACATTCCATTGTTGAATACTCATGCATGGGTTTTATCATCGTGCTTATATTCTATCGTAGATTAGGAGATGACTAATGTGGCTTGTACTTAGCAATTGTCGCATTTGCATGCACACGTTGAAACGTGCTGTTGGCCCTGCATGTGTGCTGCAGCCAGATTTCAGATCATCGTGAGAATGAATTTTTGTAAAAGTTACTTCCTCATTCAACTTGATCAAGACACTTGAAAACACCTTTTCCTACAACACCCCTCCACCTGTTAACGTAAAAGTGGGGGAAAAAAGTTCCATAAAAGCCTACAAGGAATTCTACCGATGACAGATATGAATGGTATATGGATGATATTTACAGTTATTTGAAGATGACTCTGAACTGTGTTGAACTTCTCCAGTCAAACGTACCCAGACCAGATCAGCAGTTAGCACAGGAATTCTCAAAGACATTTAAAGCAAATGTTATTGCACAAATTCCTCTGAAAGAAAAAAGTAAACTGGCAGTGCCATAATTTCATTTGGCATGACTGAAATGTCATGGCGGTCGCTGTCTTTGCTGTTTACTGGTAGACTGACGCAAATGCCCTGAGAAACAGAAGGGCCTTAGGTAAGTGAACTAAATATACTGGTGCCTACGAGCCCAGAACCACTTCAAATGTAGGAACAAAATTTCTTGTCTGCCTATCTAATATGTGTGAAGTTGATTTGGGACTTAAAAATGGTTTTTTTTGGTTGTAATTTCTGGATATTTTTTATGCCTGCTCATCTATGAAAAACAGATAAAGAAACAGATGACCCGAAAATGAAAAGTCTGTTATTTAATCTTGTGTTATTCCATGTCTATCGCTGTATTTGTTTCGGGTTACGTAGGACGTTTCTTCTGTAGTTGGAGCCATTCCTTGAGATTATGCGCTGTTGTACAGAAAAGAGTAAATATTGACAGATTTCTTTAATGTTGGGGTGATTCGAATGGCTGAGATCACGTTCTGATTTTCATGTGATTTTTCATGTGACACAATGGCACAGAATAACATTTCATCATGTACATTTTGAACGTTTGTAGGTGGATCTTACTTCCCAATGCAAATAAAAAAAATAAAAAATTTATATGTAAAACAGTTTATTAAGAGATCTATGTCTAGGATTGCACATGTAAACATGAACGGCATCCTCTACAGAAAGAAAATACAAGTCGATTCATTTATTCAAACACGTTTCTGTCTTGGATCTAAAAATAGAAAATTTTAAGAAAACATTGCTTTTGTGTATTTCTGGCATAAATCTGTGAAATGCACAATTATTGAATTATTGTGAAATGAAACAGTGCTGAATATAACATCACATTTGCATATGAGGATTTCCATTGGCCTTCTGTGATGAATAATTTGATGTTTTAAGAGGTTGCATATATTAATTCACACACACACACACACACACACACACACACACACACACAATTAATGATATACCTAAATGAAGACCTAAATTCCATAAACTTCTATTGTTTGTATACACAGCTAGTTATAAACAATATAACCCAACATAATTCTAACTCTACAATTTCACATTAAAATTTCAAAAAACATCATTTACTATATTTTTATAGCGTTTTTATAAATGAGAACGTCCCCAAATGAAGGTTCTGCTCAGATTTGTCCGCTTTTGCTGACTTTTGGAGAACAAATTTGTATACAATATATGATAAAGTAATGACCCCCACACACATATATAGACACAAAGCATTTTATAATCTCACAAGCAATTAAATGAGACGCAAGACTTCTAATTACATTACATTGAATCAACAATTAGCTATACTCAAGTAGCCTTATAATTCATTATAATTAGATTAATTAAATCAAAATGATGGCAAATGTTTTATATGCAGAATGTGTGAAGCAATTATTAACATAATTTTTTACATAACTGACCTACAGTCAGAACAGAGAGGGCATTTATTTAATGAACATTTCAGGTAGGGTGATGAGGGTCTGGCTTACAGTCATTCTTCTAATTTATCCCAAAGATGTTTAATGAGCTTCTGGTCTGGACTTCTGGCCCATTAAACCGGTTTATAACCATTTACAGTGACTGTTGGCTCTCTGTTGTGCCCTTCTCTATTAAAAATGTTTGTCTATGGGGATTGTTCATCACATTTTTCTGTAAAATAATGGCTGTAGCTGAAATAATCAAACCCCTTATATAAAAGGGGGCAAGCACACATATTTTTGGCCGTGTACTACATATGAATGCTTAGTAGATTAATGCTTAGATATCTAAAACATATTAGCATAAAACTCAAAACTCTGCACATTTTCTTTATTCTTAATAACCAAAACAAAACAGCAACTTTGCAGCTGTTTACAGAGGGCATATGTCACCAGACTGAACTCTAGAAACAGGTGCACCCCTGAAAGTGTGCAAGAAAACAAAAGAGATGGCACATAATCGACTGACATCTCTCTAGTGGAGATCACTCATCACCAGAATATAAGACTGGCAGTAAATAAAAAGTACGTAATGAAGTTTAGTGAGATGAAACATGAGCTGACCCACAAAGCCATCCCTGAATGCTGCTGGACTGGAAGACTTGCCTGGAATGTGCTCAAGCCTCTCTCAGGAAGCTGCCGGACTACAGATGTGTTAGCTGCTCTGGTGTGTGAAGGGAAGGTAGAAAGGGAAAGTACTGGAGCAGCCTGAACCTCCGAACAATGTTTGTGCAACAGGGCAGATTGTAACAGGAGTAATCCGTGAAGTGCGACCGTGTCTCTGTGTGAACCGCTTTCCTCCAGCTTCTGATTCCTCTTTCTTCATCTGTTCCTGCAGAAGAACAGAGTTGAAAAAATGACGATTAATTTCACTGATTTATAATGTATAATGTCATCATGTCTCATACGGTCATCATGTCTCATTACTTTTCTTATCTCCTGTTTCTCGTCAAACTATACTTTCATTAGACTTTAATTATTCTTTATTTTGGAGCGCCCGGATTCTATGATCTGTTGATGATATTAATCATTCTTACTAAACTGTCTCTTGTGTTCCACGAAAGAGGAAGAAAAACAGCATGTGGGTTTGGAACAACACAGGTTTGTCGTTTTTAAGCGAATAAATTATACATGCTGTGACGCGTCATCACAGCACAAAATCGCTTAATTTTATCCTATTTTGTTTACCTTGATTTCCTGTTTACCTCATTGGTGGTCAAACCCTTTCTAAGATACCCAGCAGTCATGTTGTTACGTCTTACCTGGTATGGTGTTATCCAAAACAAACCCCAAAAACCCGCCAATGAACATGTGGGTCGTGAAGAGGATCATAATGAGTTGATCAAGCTCTTTAAGGCCTGTTGACAAACACATAAAAAATTTGTTAAACAGTGTATCTTACTATTTGGTCTTATTCAAGTAAATATTCTAGGGTCAAATAATGGTCAAATAATGGCCTGACCACCTGGCCAGGCCCACACGACATTTGTTGGTCAGAAATTCAATGCTTCAGCTTAGACGACTAATTCTTTCAAGCCTGACAGGAAACTGCTTAAAAGAGCCCCTGATAAGTCCCTGTTGATGCTGAAGCCCCTTAGTTTTAAGCAGTGCTGACCGAACTCTGGGGTCAAAGAGTAGCACAAAGTTCACAGAAAGGTGAAGGGGATGATGAAAACTTGTTAAAGGGATGTGTTGTGCATTTTCCACAGACGGTGCGGCCTGCAGTAAAGTGAGGGGATTATAGCCAGAGTCGACCAGAGACTTGCAAAAGAGGATTGACTGATAAGCAGCCATAACCTCAAAAGCCCAGACAATACTTCTCAGCAGTACGGATCAGCATGCGATGTACTGCATGCACTGAGTGACCTCCCACCTAGCTATGTTTATGACTCCATAATGCCTCACGGGCATGTTGGCAAAACAACGGTTTTATCTGGAAAACAGGTTCAGACTAGCATTTTTTATTAGAAAACTGATATGGCTAAGATCTCTTCACCTACCTACTGTGCGTATATCTGTGTGGCAGTCGCGCCGGACCGTTATTTTTGTTGCTTAGCAACATGCTCAAAAACAGCGAGAAAAACCTGGTTATGTGCGTACGGTGTTAATATGAGGGCAGCTCAGCACCTTGCACAAACTCTTGTCTGCTGTCCAAGTTTTTTTATTATGGAGAGAGCTCTCTTTCCTCAGTGTAATTAAGGATTAAAACATCATCGACTTCTTAAAACGGTACGGAGATGAATAAACGGAGATAAATATTAATTCTCAACACTTATATCCAGGGATTTGATGAGATCTACGCGCGGCATGCAATTTGCAAAACGTTCTTTTGTAGTTAATCTCGGTTAATGCCACGCTATTAATCGCCAGGGCAAATCACATGAAAGAGGCATGAACAGAACTGAGCAGAAAGTTCCACAGAGTTGTGAAAGTTCAACATCTGACCATTTTGGGTTAAATATTTTGTCACTTGATAACACTTTCAGCTATAAGCCGTTGAGCAATAAGAGATTTGTGCTTTCAGCTCCATTTAACATGTTAAAATGTTTAAATTCACATTCCACAGAGCTCCACAGGGCCCGCTAATCAAAATCGAATACCTCTTGTCCATATGTACGTGCTGATTTGTTGCATGCCACGTATATGCCCAGATGCGCTGACAGTGTACGTTCTGATGTGTTGTAATATTGACCTGTGTTGATCATCCCTGGGTTCGAATGGAACCACGTTGGAAGCACAAGACCACTGAAGGTTGAAAAGCCGAGAATTAGGAGATTCCTGGAGGAGTTCAAGTCCACATACTGCAACACAACATAAAGAAAAACACACAACAGATATTATAGGGCTGTCAACATAACTTTATGTATGATTAATTATGCTATCATTTTTCTGTGATTGGAACAATATAACTTGTATAACCAATATAACCACCTTATGTAAATGCATATGTTTACAGTATTTTTTTATAATTTGCGCAGTCAGCACAGACAAAATAAAATATCATTTAAGAATGACAACCTTGATTCACCGTAATTATAAATATTATGATTAATGATCATATATTATTATTAATGATTATATATTACGATTATGATGTGGATTTTATGTGATTAATTCTATTCAGTCAATAATTTTTTGGCTTTAGTCAACTGACAGCCCTATTTTATCATTGTGATAACTCATCTTGTCTTAATTTTTTCAAAATAAAACATACATGAGTTAACAAATAAGTTCGTACCTGCAGGTTGGAGATTCCCACTGCAGCTATCATTCCAAACATAACCAGAAACATTCCGCCAATGACTGGGTCTGGAATAGTTATAAAGACTGCGCTAAATTTTCCAAAGAGTCCCAGGAAGATCATAAGAAGTCCAGCTGTCTGGAGAACCCGTCTGCTGCCAACCTGGAACAAAATGAACTATCATACATCAACCCAAAATACATCCAATATCCAGTCATCCAACATGCTGCCTTACATCCCAAACCAAGCAAACTTTTCAGGGGAACAAATGCAAAAGGGAAAAAAGTTGTTTACATGCATGAAATCACAGTGCAATTAATAAAAATCCGTATTTTTGGGGTTAAAAATGAACAAAAATAAGTTATTGAGTAAATAAATAACAGATCAGCGTTCAAAACGGTCTCCTTACCTTATTCTGATTCGCAACGTAACAATGTAAATGTTAAGTAAACTGAAAACAAGACTTGGCATGTGGGGGGCTGGAATAATGGAGTGTCTGTGAATGTTGTGAATCAGAGTAAAATAAGAAGGTCGTGTTGAACAACATTAATTGTTATGTACTTGCCCAGTAACTCAATAATTTTTGTTCATTTTTAACCATAAAAAGTCACGGATTGCAGATTTAAGACAATAAACAATTTTATGTTTCAAACAGAGATGGTGGTAGAGAGGCAAACTTACAGAATGCACTTTAAACAGAATGAATAACTTTGGCAATAAACAACAAGCTTAAATTGCTACACTACAATGTATGACAAACATGCTCTGCGTATCACAGACATACAGTGATGACATTGGCCGCAACAAGAAAGACGACAAATGAAGCAAACAGACATCTATGCTCTACCCTTGTAATTCCAAGAGCGGCGATATTTTGGCTGTAGGACGTGGTACCGTTGCCACTTCCCCAGAGAGCTGCCAACATGCAGCCGACGCCTTCAACCGCAATTCCACGGTTAATAGCATGTGTGGGTGGTGGAGGAGCCCCAGAGAGACGCGCGCATGCATAATAGTCCCCAATCGACTCCATTGTGGAGGCCAAAACCCCGGCCATCATGCCCAGCACAGATGATAAACTGACGGTAGGTAAACCCCACTGCCCTGAAACAGCAAGTGTTAATAAATAAGCAACACATTCCTCACTGAGATAATCCTGCCACATTTTATGATGGAGATATAGAGTGAAATTATGAGGAGTTATGCGAGGGTTCTTTAAACATTGGCATGCTGACACCAATATATTTATATATATATATATATATATATATATATTATACCATAAGTATAACTGGAGTTAGAAGCATTATTTATGGGCTTACTTAGAAAAAGCATTTTTCTTTTCGTTGTTTAGAGAAACCATATTTTTCATGACCTTATAGAAAACGAAATAAACCTTTTTTTGACATAACAATAAAGTTTGTGCATTCTTTTTTTAATGAAGGCAGCTGGGAGTTTATTCTGACACCCATTGAAAACTGGGCCAAATTTCAATTGCTACCAATGAAATACGTCAAATACCAGATTTAAACACGACTTTCTGAGTATTAGGGTGGTGTGTTTTTTTAATTCTGTGAATGATTGCCAGTTTTAGAAACAGGCAGTGTAATGCTGTCTTTGTGTTATTGCAAATGTCCTGTTTCTCAATTATGAGATTGTTATTGAGTCACGTTCAAATCAGATATAATAACGCCAGGTTTATGTGTACAAAAATAATCTTATTTTGATGTTGTAATGCATGTTAGACAAGCAGAGAGAAGCAGGAAAATGCAAACCGTATCTCAGCGTTACCGTATATAATTGAAACGGTAAAGCTAAAGTTGGGCTGGTACCAATCAAAGCACATCAGTGGGAGAGAGAACAGAGAAAACTATGTGAAACTAACGTGAAGCTTATATTCTTATATTCTCCTTTATTTGCCTGCAGCACAAAGACGTCTCATGGGGTTTAAGTGGGTCAGGAGAAATGACTGATTGTTCTCGGAAATGTTCAAACCAAAACTGTTTTAGCTGCTAATTTGAAGATTAGGCTGCGCATGGAAGCCTCGGGCTGGATGATTTACATGCTTTATCTGAAAACCAAACGTAAAAAGTAACACTGAAAAGCTCTTCCAAATACTGTACATGTACCTGCTGGTTTACTCATATCACAGGACCACGGGTGTTGAAAGCACACTTTTATAGAGACTTTTAGAGACCTACATGCGGGTAGCACACTAAAACAGACAAATGTAAGCTTCACGTGTGTCTTAAACATTAATACATGCTTGTCATCGAGGATTGACCTCTGCAAAATACACTCCGCCTGCCTCTGATTGACAGCTTTTAAATCAACTTCATGAGAAGCCAATCGTGAAACAGCAGCAATGCCATCAGACCATACGGATCTCTCATCTCTGGATTAAAAAAAACAACAGTATGCTTCACACAATGGCCCAGCCTTCCTTAAACAGACACCTTTTAAAAACAGCTGGCACACAGCACTTGGGAACCAGCTGTGAGAGCAGACTTGGAATAACTATCATTCATGTTTATTAGTTAAGAAAATCCTCATTCATGTGACATTTATCATTCATAAATGTCTTTAGGCATATGGTCCAGAAAACAGGCTTGTGTTTCAGGAAAAGCATGTGTCTTTATGTGTTCACATATTTAGTGACTTAAAGCTATAAGGGGTTGGTATTTTAATGCATAATATGATTCATTTCATTACTTCTTTTGAAACGTTTCATAGTTAAACATGAGATAATAGATATGAGTGTTTCTATAGGCCCTTTCGGCCCTGTAAGCCTTAAAAAAACTCTTTAAAAACTAATTTTTCACACTCACTATTATGTCACGCTTACTCTCTTACTGTACTTCATGCTTTATACTCACACTGTTGTCGTCTTGGTAACAAAGTGTGCTAGAATGCTAGAATGGCCAAACTGTCTGTAATGGTGAAAACATTTTTACTACGTTGGGGATTTTAAATATCAAAATAAACAAACACTGAAATAGACAGCCAAAAGATTTATGATTAGTTTTTGTTCAGGTTCACATTGAAAGAATGGCACACTTCCATATTTTACGAGAGCTTCATATTTCTGAAGTTTGGGGCCGGTACGAGGGTAACACAATAAAATCTAAACATGAAAGCTTTTTGAAAAGAAGCAGAAAAAATAATTAGACCTATTAATAATAAAAAAGGACAAAGTTGAAATCTATTAGTGTTAATAAAAATCGAAACTGGGACATAAAAGTCTCAGATTTATATAGAAAGTTTTCATTGAAAATCCCATAACTGCTGTAGTCCTAGATCTTGGTTCAAAGCTGCTTACCTGGATAAGGGACATAAAACCAGGAAGCACTTGTTACAGCGTCAAGATTTATGTCCGTCCTGCCGATGTAGCCGTACTCACTGGGCGAGGAGGGCAGGACATTGAAATATGTCAGCAGAAAGCATATAAGCCAGGCTCCACACATCCCGAGCAAAGCCTGTTAAATGAGCAATATAACAAACATCCTGGGGAACATAAGGAGCAAATATGTTTTGTTGCAAGTTATTTTGAAAAGTCAGGGAATGTCCAGTATTTAGACGTTGTATTAACATTACTGTTTGGTTATAAGAACGCTATTGCAACTTGCAAACAGTCCATTAACAACCTACTAACATTTTTGATATACAAGATACACAACGTTAAAAAACATTCTACTAACGTAACTGCAAAAATGTTTGTTGATATCTTTGAGAGAACTTTTAGTTAATGTTCTGAGAATGTCAGCTGGGATGGTAAATCATTGCCATGTGCTTTTTGAAGCGGCTTTGTTAAGCGGCTTTCCCTTCTCAGTTTTAAAACCTTTATGAGCTGGAATTGTTAGCAAAAACGGTAACATGTCAATCAACGTCGGTTGTTTATCTTAGTAATGCTAGTCATTTTTGTGTTATCTGCGGCATATGTAAAGCAGAACGGCGAAGCACGGGCCCTGGGGTATTTTCACCAACACTATTTTGTCCCAATTGCCTTAATCTTCTGTTTAACCGGTTGAATGACTTTTCAGACAAAATTTCTACAGATTGGGCTGCAGTTTTGAAGCAGCTATTTAAAACGTGCATTAGCAGACAGATTGTACCTCACATATTATCTGTAACCAGCTGTAAACAGTTTGCAGACTGCGAGAAGTGACTGGATGGAAACTTCAGGTAAATTCTACAAACATTGTGAAAATGCATCGTATGCACATCAGTGTTTCGCATCTCCCACGTGGATTTAAACAACACTAAACAACAGAATATGAAATATGGAATAAAATATGTCAATGGATAATGCGATGAATTTTTAGGGGACTGACAAAATCCACTAAAATGTCTTCTTGACCGGTTGTTTTAAAGTAAAACTATAGTTCGTAAAAGTGAAGATAGCTTTAAGAAAAACGTTGGTTGTTTACAAATTCCACTTGCTTGTTTGAAATGCATACATATTTTTTTGTATGCATACATATTATTTTTTATTAATTTTCAGGACCACTGTATCTATATAACTACATACACTATACTCACAGAAAAGAGTTTGAAAAGTGGATACTGAAATACTTTCCACTTCTTGTCCTTATAAGTGATGAGAGGAACGTTCACTTGGCTCAGATACTGAGAGAACAGAAGAATGAGACAAACGGTTCTGTAGAGAAGAACAGAAGAGGTCATTCTAGACTTTGGTCTGTGTCATCAAATCGTCACAACTCGTAAAAAGTCTTTTGAATTTCTCCATTTATGCTCTACGTAATAAAATTGGGTACGGAACATGAGAAATGACAACATCTTCCTTTTTAAGTGGAGTATTCCTTTAAATATATCTCTGGGCGACATAAAGCCACAATTAAAGCAAAACGCCCAATTGCTTCTGACCTCAGCCTGACTTTAAATGGTCTGTTTGAATTTGATATTCAGTGAGACAGTGACTGTAAGGGTTTACATACTGTCACTCCTATTGTAGGTCTAAGATTAAGACTTGCAAGGATCAGACTGAGGATTGGACCAGAATAAGGAAGAGGATTACGATGAAAGACTGGTTTCAATGTGAATGTTTAAAGCTGCAATCTGTAACGTTTTTGGTTAAAAATGAAAAGTACATGACAGATCAGTGTTTAACACAATCTCCTTACCTTAACCTAATTCACATCAGTAAGTTTATAACAATGATTTATAATTTGAGCTGTCAGGTCCAATTTCCTGGGAAATGTCAGTTCGGCTTCATTTGATTAGAAAATACATAAAGGAAATTATGTAAAGTAACCCACAATTTTATTTTTCAAACAGAGATGGTGAAAGAGAGGCAAAAGTTGCAGATTTACTTTAATTTGAAACGTTATCTATAGCATTAAAATACTTGAACTTAAAAATAAAGGACATATCAGTGAAAAACACAAACGTAAAAATCTAAATGTTTACATTAGGGCTTACAGGGTGGAATAAAAACTTGTGCACTGAGTCACACACACATACATGTGCAACTAAAACCTCTTTGTTCACTCAGAAACACCTAAACAGGGCGCGTCTTGGAGTGCGAGAAGCTGACACGTCTGACAAGATGTATGTATTCCCATAGGAACATTTTAGGATGAATAATGAACTATGTGTTTAAAGGATAAAGGATTTGAGGAGTGATATTTTCTCAAGAAAAGTGAACCCTGAAGGTCGTTGTTTGTAAAGGGGCCTTTCATTGCAAGAGACACATGCATGTTTTGTAAAGCCCAACACAAAAAAAAGGAACTTCTGCAAAACAAACTTTGTGTCATGTACTGTGTGTCTCATCAATTAGAATATTACTGGATATCATTGCCTGTCTCAGAGATTACTGCATGTCTTCTCATGATTACCCATAATTCCACAGGAACTCACAGAGCAGCTATTCCCCAGTGGGCTCCTGACTTTTGCCCGGCCTGGATAAAGAGGGAGAGTCCGATGAGGTTGATGGTGGGAGCAATGGCCAGCGGCCCGATGAACCTCAGAACCAGCCCCACGAGACCCGACAGGCCCAGAACAAGCTGAAGTATTGAGGCCACTAAAATGGCCCCCTGGATCTAAAAAAGGGAAGAATCAGTGTTGGAAGGAAACGCATTAAAGGTTGCGACCAAAATGATAACAAAAGTTATAAAGTAAATTTATTAAACAGTGTGCGACCGCCAAAAAAAGACGGTAAACAGAGTGTATTTACAAGAGTATTAAAAAAAAATTGAGTTGAGGTTCATTTAGCTTAATTTACAGGAGTACAAATGAAGTCATATTGTGAGTTATTTAGTGATATTCAGTTAATTGTCTGCGTGCAAGTTACAGTAAAGCCACTATCCTTCATACGGTAATGTAGAAATAATGTTGCACAGACGCACATCGCCAACAGCGATTAACAAGGAAGGCAAATAAAGCATCTGCAGGACATTATTTCAGAACAGGAAGTAAGTGTTTAAAAAAAGGCAGAAACAGATCTCATAAAATTATATGCAACAGCACTTGGAGTGCTATTTTGCATTCCCTGTCTGTGTTGTTGCAGCGCCTGGTGCGTTAAAGTAATTATGCAAATTAGCTAATGGCGTAAACGCACAGAGTCAGCGGTGAATGCATCTCAAGGTTGTGCAGGTGTCGTGCGTGTTGTGAGGTTTTGAGTGCTGCTGCGATCCAGACACCTGAATTAATTCTTTAAAATGACACAAATGCGCTCGACTGCAGCACACACTCATTCCATGCAGAGATACAACACTCTCCTCTATCATTAGACTCTCACATCACAGCGGCTCTGATTAAAGAACCCTTGACTACTATAAAGATGTTTTCTCTGGTTTTTCTCCAAGATGATGGTTACGCTGCTGTCTACACCTGAAACTTTACAAGGTAAAATGATTGCACTAATAAACAATGAAATGTTACAATCAGCATTCATTTTAAACGAACCAACAACATATAATTTAATGTGACCCCATGAGTGTTAAGAGGTAGGGCTGTAATTTTAAGGGTAATTTTAATGTATTTACTATACAATAAAGCCATTTAAAGGCAAGGTAGGCAGTTTTAAACCAAGGCTGGTTTAATGTCCTTCACATCCTGATAGCAAACAGTAAGTGGTCTAAATATATTCATTTATAAATTTATATCTTCTGTGGAAGGTCCAGGACCACAAAATGTTCGGTCTGAATGCAATGATAGGATGTCTTACCTGCCTGTCAAACTTCGTATGCATTCATGTGTTGGAGGAGGCGTGGCTGTAGACGGCTCTGAAGGGAGGGCGGGATCTTAGCCTCTCCAAAATTGCCTACCTTATTTTTAAATGTATTATTAATTATTAAAATGTATTATTATTTGTATTTATATTTCAATTTAATGCAGTCAGCTCCATCTAATTTTGCATCATAACAGTTTCGTTCTGTAAAATCAGTGTGACAGCCCACACCTACCCACAAATCAGAATGACCGTATCATACATTCATGTAACGTCATAACAACGTTAACAATACATTGTCACATATTTCAGGCTCGTCAAGCTTTGAAGATAATTAAATTCAGCCATACAGAGTCCAAATGACTTCAGACACATCTGCTTTTTATTCATCCATCATCAGCGACACCAAAACAAAGATTCCAGTCTTCGTAAGATCTGTATGTCTCTGATGTTGCACATACCTAGCAGACTTTGTTTTCGCTTATATAACCAATATATATATCAACTTATATAAACAGTTGATATAGTACTTTTCAGTGTCTCTGCAAACCTTTACATTTACATTTAACATACAAATCTGAATTCAGATCAGATCGCCCTGTATCATCTGAATAAAAGTGGGCCATTATGTCCTCGATGACTCACATTTGTAGCACGTCTTTCTGACACATGACTCAGAGCAGCCTCACCGAACATGTTCAAACTCCAGCTCAAGGCAGACAGTGCATGTTTTGCCAGTTTGTTTGTTTGGGCCTTAAACTACGTTTTTTTGAGGTACCTCACGGATGCGGACTTTCCACACCTCGTCGCGGTCCGTGAGGAGGGAGGCGGGGCCTGTGGCGTTGGGATAAGGGACAGGGCTCGCGCCCGGACATCTCCACTTGGGCAGCGCGAGGATAGCCAGGGTGGGGGTGATGAACGTAAATGTCCCCCCTTGTAGAATTGGCAATCTGAGGAGGCATAAAGGATGTTTACTTTCCTCCCAGATTTTATTTTTATGTTACAATGACTAGATCATAAAATCACTGGCAGCAGTAACATCAAAACACTTCAATCATTTCAATGTGTTTTGCAGCTCGTAAAGACGGCACGTCCCCAGCTTACAGGCTGGTTTACACTGGTTAGTGCTGGTTTAATTCTGCTCTTTAACTGGTGGAGCAGCACAGTCATGCTGTTCCCAGCTGGAGTAACTGATCAACCTGCATGACTTTTCTTGTGGAACTGGTTGACTGAGTGAGTGTTGCTGGTTAGGCAATTTCAGAGATTAGTTCACCCAGAAATGACAAGCCTGCCATTATTTATTCAACCACATCTCGGCTAAAAACTTTAGGCTGTAAGAATGTTTTCATAATGTTTCCATTAAGTAACAAAAACGTAAAAATTTCTGGAAAGTTCTGGAAACATTCAAAACATGCAGGTTTTTAGACATTGTACTAACTACTTAAGAAGTGTTAACAAATGTTTTTGATATATATGCTACATAACATTAAAGAAGTTCTGCTAACATTACTGCAAGAATGTTTTGGATAACTTTGAGAGAACGATCTCTGTTAGATGGGATGTTGTTCTAAACCCCATGTTCTGACATTGTTTTTCTGTGAAACACTAAACCAGAATATTGAATGCAGTTTTTTTACATAACCCAGCAGGGTCACAGAAAAGAATTGCTTCAAATGTCTGATTCAGTCACAAATCAGACTGTGTCTGTTCCTGGCTTTCCTTTAAGATGTCTGGTGGGAACATTTGCCCACAGCTGGGGACCAGTGACCAAAACATGATACAAGATGTTTTCAGCACCATTTCCTTAAAACACATTTCACATTTACATTTCATCACCTTTATAATACCACATGGTTTGAGATGTGGAGGAACATACCGAGGAAGATACCAGGGAACATACCGAGGAAGATATCGAGGAACATAATGAGGAACATTATTCCGATTACCTGGTCCCAATGGTGGTCTGCAGCACAGTGCACAGACCTGAGACAAAGAAGATGGTGGAGATCAACTGGCTTTTGGCAGCATTGTTCTCCTTGATGCACAACGGCTCTGCTAGGATGAGAGGAATGGCCAAGATGCCTCCAAATGCCAGGATGTAATGCTGTGTGAGGAAAGACTTAGGAATGAAGCACAGAACACAGAAGTCACCGGGCATACGTTCATTCCAAACAGCATCTGCCTAGGAGGGTGAGACATTACAGAAGACAGATGATCACAAAAAATGTAACAAATCTTAAATGTGGCCCGACTGAGATGGGGAGACGTGCTTAAATGAAAGACAGATGCTGGCCTATCTGTGCTGAATTGATAGTCTCTTTTTGTACTCTGCAGAATGCTTCATAAATTTGTCGGGCTAAAAACTCACATTTGGCCACTAGTTTGACAGGAGATTACAATGCGGTTATAGCGGCAGTGCACCGACGGGGAACACATTTTGTTTAGAGGAGTGCGGCCTTATGTTGTACACTCTCAATTACTGTTAATTAACACTTTTCAGTGTTCGTTTTTTAATATCCTCCCAGTCTGGTCTCTAAAGAAATACTACAGAAACTGGTCTCTACAGAAATACTCAAAACATTAAATATAAAAATACAAAATATGTTGACCAGCTAACAATTTTAGGTTGTAAGAACATTTCCTAACATTTCAAAATACTATTTTGAATGTTCTAGGAAGTAACATTGGACACTGAAGATACAAAGAACGATGAAGATAACTGTAAAGGTGTTTATGTATGTTATATAATTTGCCTCATGTATTGGATTATCGGATGTTTTGATTTGTTTGGAGAAACATTTTATCTGCCTCATTCATCGTGAAGCACATATTGACGACACATGCTTTAGTTTTGTGGGGAAATTTAAAAAGGCTGCATGTTATTTGGCCAAGATTTATAATTTTTCATCAAATATGTCTTCATCACTGCATCATTTATGTTGGTTTTCCTGCCCCTTTTGGAATTACTCAGCTGAGAAAATTTGTCAGAAGCGCACACATCTTTATGTGCTTATGTTATTTATCAGAAAGAAATGGCAAGCCGATTCGTTCGCGGACTCTGGTTATTTTTCATCCAACCACACTTGCGAATAACTGTTGAACTCCGTAATTTCATAACCCTAGAGGGATGTGCATTAGTGTAAAAACCCTGGTAATGAATGCAGCAGAAAAGCTTTTAGGGAGTCGACATGTGTTGACATGAAATACCATTTTTTTCCTCCCCTCCGTGTTGCTGGAGAGATGAAAGCTAACATACCGGACAAGCGAGGCGTTTCTTTTACTCCTCTTCACACATCTTCTCACCTCACATGTCAATGTGAATCCCTCGTGTAACCCTCCTTCACTTTCTCTCCCTTCACAGTTCGCTTTGATCTTTGTGACAATTACTCTGGCTCATATTCTGCTCACCTCCAACATCAGATGATAGTAATCCATGGTCAAATGTGGCAGCAAAGCATTGTGGGTATTTTTTGACAACTAATGTGAGTGCAGATTGTAATCTGCCAGCAGATACAGCTGGACACTTCAGTTAAGTATCTTTTAGCGACCAACCGCACTGCAAACGTTGTACGTTTTGGTTGTACGTTGTAATGTTGAAAAACTGAGACCTGAGATTTAGATTTAATTAAATTAGTTAATTTAAACAGGCTAATTATTTTAACAATGCCCAGGTCATGCGGCGCAACTCCCCAACTAACAACTTTAGGTTGCAAGAATGTTTCCCTAATGTTTCCATTAAGTAACAAAAATGTTAGAAATGTTATTTTCAATGTTCTAGGAACATTCAAAACGTCAAGTTGTAATTGGCTGGTTATAAGAACAGTATTTAAACTTTTATCTGTAACATTTTAAAACATTTCATTAACAACTCATCAATTATTTTACTTTTGGTCTAGAATATATAACTTTTAGAGAACATTAGTCAATGTTCTGAGAATGTTCCCTGTTAACTGGGTCTGCCTCTGAGCATCCAGAAAAAAATGGGCGTTTTAAAATAAGCAGATCTGCCGAATGTCAGATGTGACACATCAATGGTTGCTGAAGCATCCCTGGCAATTAAGGGGTTAAATCTTATCTCAGGTGATCATTCTCCGATCATGCTTTGAACAGCAAATATGTGACTCTCCCACCCAGCTCACGACACACCCGCTTTCCTTCACCTGGTTTGGGGAGAATTACACCCTCGAGCTGTCCGTTCACCGCTTAAACACGTGTCAATAGTTCAATGCAGCAGACTGTCCCACTCAGATTTGTTTTAAGGGTGGTGGGGTTAAGCTGTTTTCCCCTGCAGATAACTGCAGATTATTTGCATGTAAGACTGTGTATGTTGCGTCTCACCTGGAAACCCAGAAGAATGCACAGATACCAGGGCGGGCGATCATTGATGGAGTAGATAAGATTGCTCTCCGGCTTTCGGTCCAGACCCTCTTCCAAACTGTCGGTACGAGGTTCGACTGTCTTTTCAGGGCTGTGGCTGCTATCTGAAATCTGCAGGTAGCAGAGATTATTTAAGCATTGAGTGCGATTGTTAATTGACAGTGCAGAGGTTAGTGACCACTGAATCCTTTCAAACCAAAGATACAGTGACTTACCAGGACTGTACTGTGTGCATACTAGTCTACAGTAACTTACAACAATAATTCTATACTGTGTATATCAGTGAACTCACAACTTGTTTTCTTAAGAAAACTAAATGTTTGCATTTTTGAATTTGTGGTTTTCAACATTTTCGACATGGTCCCCCCATTGTTCACAACATTTAGACCCCCCACTCACAATTTTTAACCAACAAAATATTATATAGCTTGGCCTATCCAGAAAAAACTGAGAATGTTATTATGTTACATTTGCTATTAAAATAACCCAAACACTAAGAAATATCTAGATTTTTGTTTTAGCTTCTATATATTTAAA